>WNWK01005541.1:0-109678 GCA_009830355.1 Cherax destructor | reverse complement strand
ATTCATGTGTCAGCAATGTGGAGTGGCACTCTGTATGAATCCATGCTTCTTCGAGTATCATACAGTGGTGGACTTCTAGAAACATAAATAGGACCTGTAAATACCTTGTATATATATGTAAACAATAGTAAGTGATTGAACCAGGTGTACAAATATATTTATCAGTGTGAACATGTGTGTTTGTGACAGTATGATTACTAATTCAGTAACAAATATTTGTGTCTAAACAAGAATTGGCAATGAAATGAATAGATCTGCATCAAAACATTATTATCATAGGATGAGAACAACAGAAAATGGAAAAAATGGAAAAAACGATAAATGTTTCTTTGTTTCTGCAAGCGGCAGTGCTCCATTTGCCGACACCACATCATTTAGCACCCAACTTCACGGGCTTATATCTCGGTAAGTACTGGCCCTAAAATGTTTTTTTTAAGCCTATCCTATTTATAAAAATGTGCTCTTCATTTTTAGAAAAAAAAACTATTTTTTTATTTTTCAAAAAATTCGGTCACTTTCGCGAGTGAACGTATATCTACGTGTGGACAGTTTAAGGGTTAAGGAAGTAAATTCGTTCGGTAATGGCACTTGAGCAGCATTCTGGAACGAATTTTCGGCGAAAACCGAGGGACCACTGTACTGATAACTACGGGTTAAAGAGTACCAACAACCACTGGTCACAAACATTACCATATATGTAGTGTGAACATTGCAGTGTGCCTCACCTCTTGGCTGGGATGGTACACTTACAAACAATAACACCATCATCCCATGCATCGTTGCTATTAAAACCTGAAATGAAAGAAATTATATAAGATATATATTTTTATGTTTTGAATTCTTCCTCTGTAAGCCATGCGTGTCATAAGAGGCGACTAAAATGCTGGGAGCAAGGGGCTAGTAATCCCTTCTCCTGTATATATTACTAACTTTAAAATGAAAAAAAATTGTTTTTTATTTTTGGCTCAACCTTGCCTTGGTGGAATATGGTGTTTCACCTTATGGCGCTCCGCTAATATGGTGATTTCAAATTATGACCAAAAATTGCTATACAGCGAGCGGTCTTTCAAATACAGCGTGCCCCACCCGGTTTGTTTACATTCTCTGTGAGCACATCTCTATTATGTCTGGAAACTTTCCAAAATTTCAAGTGTTTTAAAGTTATTGAATATTTTATATGTACTCTCATAATTATACTTATGTGTACCTGTACCTAAATATACTTACACACTGTGCTGGTGTGCAGGTACACATTAAATTCACTAGGAGTCTATCTACTCTTGACGTTATACGTAATCTCTTGGACGCATTAAATGTTGTATATTACGTTAATATAGACATTTCCATTAATCCATCAATGATATTTTTTCAAAATTATATAATAAACATGCTACGTAACAGCGAGAGCTAAAGCTCTCACTTCACACGGCGAGGGCCTGGGTTCGATTCCCAGCCAGGGCAGAAACATTGGGCGTGTTTCTTTACACCTGTTGTCTATGTTCCCCATCAGTAAAATGGGTACCTGGGTGTTAGTCGACTGGTGTGAGTCGCATCCTAGGACACTGACCTAATCTGCCCGAAATGCTCAGCATAACAAGGGACTTTCTATATAGTAGTATGTCACTGATGTCAGCTAGGCCTGTATACCATGTACATGTACTTGTAGTAAATAAAGATATTATTATATTATTATTATTATTAAATATGAGATGTGGTAGCCAGGCGACTTGTAGTCCAACATCAGAGAAAATGTGTCACTATAATATTACTGGGGGTAACTAGAAAATTATTCCTTTCGTATGCCTTCATTCAGAGCGTCATTTCATCTAAAAATGGTGTTACAGGAGAATGGGAGTGTTTCTCTTTATTTATTCTAATGTATCAATGTGGAGACAACTTGTACACAATGTAAATTGACGAAAACCAGACGCGTTCGCCTGGTTTGTTTACATTACGTGTGGGTGGGGTGGGGCGGGGAAGGGCTGCCATGGATGGCTACCAAAATTCCCAAACCTGGCTTCCTACAAATATTACTCGCCTCTCGCCCTACAGTGGACCCTCGGTTTTCGTTCACCTTCAAACTCGAACAATTATGTAAGTGTATTTATGTAAGTGTTTCTGTAAGTGTATTTTTGGTGTTCTGAAACGACTAATCTAATTTACATTTGTCCTTATGGGAACAAATTCATTCGGTAATGGCACTCAAACAGCATTCTGGAAAAAAATTTCAACGAAAACCGAACCTCTGTACTCAAACGTAATTCATTCCAGAAGGCTGTTCAAGTGCCGATCCATTCAAGTATCGAACAAATTCTTTGCAACCAATTTTCTTTTTGGTTGGCTGTTATCACTAATCTTTTTAGGCCCCATAGTGACTTATACAAATGCAGCCCCTCCTCACTTAGCAACGTACTCGTTTACCGACGGGCTCTCTGACCAGTAGTTATACCTAAATAATGTATAGAGCTGATTTTCTCTATTCTGTTTATTTCAATATACAGTACACTACTGTATAAACGTTTAAATATATACCAAAAATGTTATAAATGGTGCAAAGGTGACATTAAAACAACATCAAAGATGGTCGACACAAACCCACTACCATTATAGTATGCTCTTCACTTAGTGACGAATTCGTTTAACAACGTGGTCTTAGGAACAGAACTCCGTCGTTAAGTGAGGAGAGTTTGTAGTATAAAAAAAAACACCAAAAAGTGATAAGAAACATGAAATAGTTTACAGTGAAGTTCTGGCAGATCATGTTTGTTTGGTCGAGTGCTGAGCTTTGTTTGAGTAGGGAGCTGTTCATGTACCGAGGTTCTATTATATATAATATATATATATACGTATATCCAAAGGAGATACTAAAATTAATTCATATACTGAATGTAATAACTAAAAAAAAATTCAAGATATTCACATTTGAAAAGTTCAAGCTATCAAAACATTTCTTACCAGAACTGGACATTCTCTTCCACCCTGTTGCTGAGACATTATGACCTTGGTCACCACCACCACTCCTGCCACCACTACTAACACCCCGCCACCACTACCACCTCCCCCCTGACCACCACCACTGCCACCCCGCCACCGCCGCTGCCACTGCCACCCCCACCACCCCCGCCACTGCTACCACCATCCATACCTCCGCCTGGGCCTTTGTTGCTACCACTTCCTTCTCCGCCTCCTTTGTTATTTCTGTCGTTGTTCTCTCTGCTTCCAGTGTTGCCTCCATAATCGGCCCAAAGGAAGAAGTTGCATCCCTGACCCTGCATCTTGGCACATTTGTAAAACTGTCGACCTGTAAAGAATAAACTTCTCATCGAAATGTTCTTCCCACCTTTCTAAAATTACTCAAGCTAGATACATCAACAAAAACAAATGATACAGTATATGTATAATCTACCATACTTGAACAAAAAAAAAAATTCTATCTGTATGAACCTAAACAGTACAGGTCCCACAGTTAACAAACACTCAGTTACACATATCAGTACTTACAAAGAGGGCACTTAGAAACCAGTCTAAGCTTTACAACCACTGAGCAAAACAAACATATGAAACATAACCACCCTCTGTACAAATGTTTTCCATACCAGTTCTGAAACCAATCAAAATCAATCAAAATCATCTCTATTTCTGTAATATATCTTCCACTGTATCAAATGATACCAAGAAACCTAGAATAAAACTATAAACCATCCGAAAATACACCGAAAATTCACTATTTTAACCAAAAACCCAGTCATGTTTTCTTCCCATCATGCACTGCATGGGGCAGGACTTTTTTATATATGATGCACAGTCACCACATAGACCCATTCTCTTATAACTAAGCCAATATTTACCACTCACAACTTATCTGAGTGAGCTGAGCTCATGATGGAGAACTACGGCACTGACCCAGAGTTCAGAGTTGTAGAACTATGGCACTGACCCAGAGTTCAAAGTCGTAAAACTACAGCACTGACATAGAGTTCACAGCTGTAGAACTATGGCGCTGACCCTTCAGGGGTTAAGTTGATAAACCAAAAAACTCATTTATAAGTTGAGTTCACTGTAGTGATCAGAGTAAATTTATCCTAAAAGCCTTTCCAAACTACACCATGAGTGAAGTGTCATCCCCTCAGGCCACAGTAGGCTGAAGAGTATACATATTTGGTTACCACAGTTGAATTTAGATAAGATTAGGGTTGAATGAAGATGAAGAAAGGTTCATCTATCAGCTCTCCAAGAAAAATGGGCTACAGTTTTAAGGAGGTTTAGGCAGTTGTGACAAGCAGCTTTCAGGGCAGTTATATGAGACTTCCCATGCTATTTGGTAATCCAAAAGAACGCACAGAAATTTGACTGTATCCTGTTCAGGGATACAAGAGCCATACAGGCATAGAGTGGTATGTAGGATAACAGGGCGACTTGTGAAAGTTATCTTTTGTGTTTTTGTAATAACCCAACTAGAAGAACAATCAACAGCAAACCAGAGAAAAGTCGCTACAAGCCAACAGTCGGCACAGGCACTAGCAATAAAACAAAATCAATGACAGAATGAGTCGACAATAGATTTTATAACAGTTATCTGTTACAGGAACCACCCAGGGAGGTACAGTGGACCCCCGGCTAACGGTCATTCCAGATAACGTTATTTTCGGCTAAAGGTTGCTTTTTACGTTCAATATTTTTTTCGGCTAGCGTTATTTACTCAGCTAGCGTTACGTACCAGACCTGTCTGCCCACTCTGCGCTTGCGCACCTCCTCCCAGGACGCCAGTCCAGCGTTGTTTACACTTGAGTGAACAATACCCAGCGCGCTCTTTCAAGCATTCACAATACATTTGGTGTCTTTTTTGGTGATTTAGTGACTGTCACTGTGAAATAAGTCACCATGGGTCCAAAGAAGCTTCCTAGTGGCACCCCTGTGGTAAAGAGAGTGAGGAACACCATCGAACTGAAGAAGGAGATTGTTGAAAAATATGAGAGTGGCGTACGTGTGGGTGAGCTTGTCAGGATGTACAACAAAAACACAGTTTAGCAGGCATGCAGGGAGTGTAGCAGGCATGCAAGGAGTGTAGCAGGCATGCAGGGAGTGTAGCAGGCATGCAGGGAGTGTAGCAGGCATGCAGGGAGTGTAGAAGGCATGCAGGGAGTGTAGCAGGCATGCAGGGAGTGTAGCAGGCATGCAAGGAGTGTAGCAGGCATGCAGGGAGTGTAGCAGGCATGCAGGGAGTGTAGCAGGCATGCAGGGAGTGTAGCAGGCATGCAGGGAGTGTAGCAGGCATGCAGGGAGTGTAGCAGGCATGCAGGGAGTGTAGCAGGCATGCAGGGAGTGTAGCAGGCATGCAGGGAGTGTAGCAGGCATGCAGGGAGTGTAGCAGGCATGCAGGAAGTGTAGCAGGCATGCAGGGAGTGTAGAAGGCAAGCAAGGAGTGTAACAGGCATGCAAGGAGTGTAGCAGGCATGCAGGGAGTGTAGCAGGCAAGCAGGGAGTGTAGCAGGCATGCAGGGAATGTAGCAGGCATACAGGGAGTGTAGCAGGCATGCAGGGAGTGTAGCAGGCATGCAGGGAGTGTAGCAGGCATGCAGGGAGTGTAGCAGGCATGCAGGGAGTGTAGCAGGCATGCAGGGAGTGTAGCAGGCATGCAGGGAGTGTAGAAGGCAAGCAAGGAGTGTAGCAGGCATGCAGGGAGTGTAGCAGGCATGCAGGGAGTGTAGCAGGCATGCAGGGAGTGTAGCAGGCATGCAAGGAGTGTAGCAGGCATGCAGGGAGTGTAGCAGGCATGCAGGGAGTGTAGCAGGCATGCAGGAAGTGTAGCAGGCATGCAGGGAGTGTAGCAGGCATGCAGGGAGTGTAGCAGGCAAGCAAGGAGTGTAGCAGGCATGCAGGGAGTGTAGCAGGCATGCAGGGAGTGTAGCAGGCATGCAGGGAGTGTAGCAGGCATGCAGGGAGTGTAGCAGGCATGCAGGGAGTGTAGCAGGCATGCAGGGAGTGTAGCAGGCATGCAGGGAGTGTAGCAGGCATGCAGGGAGTGTAGCAGGCATGCAGGGAGTGTAGAAGGCAAGCAGGGAGTGTAGAAGGCAAGCAAGGAGTGTAGCAGGCATGCAGGGAGTGTAGCAGGCATGCAGGGAGTGTAGCAGGCATGCAGGGAGTGTAGCAGGCATGCAAGGAGTGTAGCAGGCATGCAAGGAGGTAGCAGGCATGCAGGGAGTGTAGCAGGCATGCAGGGAGTGTAGCAGGCATGCAGGAGTGTAGCAGGCATGCAGGAAGTGTAGCAGGCATGCAGGGAGTGTAGCAGGCATGCAAGGAGTGTAGCAGGCATGCAGGGAGTGTAGCAGGCATGCAGGGAGTGTAGCAGGCATGCAGGGAGTGTAGAAGGCAAGCAAGGAGTGTAACAGGCATGCAAGGAGTGTAGCAGGCATGCAGGGAGTGTAGCAGGCAAGCAGGGAGTGTAGCAGGCATGCAGGGAATGTAGCAGGCATACAGGGAGTGTAGCAGGCATGCAGGGAGTGTAGCAGGCATGCAGGGAGTGTAGCAGGAATGCAGGGAGTGTAACAGGCATGAAAGGAGTGTAGCAAGCATACAGGGAGTGTAGCAGTAGTGCAGGGAGTGAGGATTCCCCTTCCAAACACTAAGCCCTGCCCCTGTCCTCCCTATCTTCCCGATGCCAGCAAGTCTCTTCAATAAAGGTAAGTAAATGTTATTTTAAATGTTTATTTCATTATTTATTTATAAATTTTAAATTGTATGTAGTATTTATGTGTGTTTTCTGTATGTAAAACTATAGTTATTCTTTAAAAAATTATTTTTTTTGTGAATATTTTTGGATGTCTTGAACGGATTAATTGTATTTACATTATTTCTTATGGGAAATAAGGCTTCGGATAACGTTTTTTTTGGCTAAAGCTCTAGCTCCTGGAACGGATTAAGAACGTTAGCCGAGGGTCCACTGTACTACCATTTTGCCAAGTGAGTGTGAAATGGAAACCTGTAATTGTTTTACAAGATGGTAGGATTGCTGGTGTCTCTTTTGTCTCATGAACATGCAATATTTCAAGTACTTCTATTTACAAATAAAACTTACCTCTCACCCTACACATGCATGTACAGTGGTCCCACGGTTTTCGCCAAAAAATTCGTTCCAGAATGCTGCTCAAGTGCCATTACCGAACGAATTTACTTCCTTAAGAAATAATGTCACGTAGGTTAGTCTATTTCAGACCCCCAAAAATACACTTGCAACAGCACTTACGAAAATACACTTACATAAATGTTCGAGTTTGGAGATGCACAAAAACCGAGGGACCACTGTACACCAATACATGTACAGTGGACCCCCGAGTAATGAGCACCCCGGAAATCGTACAATTATGTAAGTATAATATTGTAAGTGCTTTTGTAAGTGTATTTTTGGGGGTATGAAATGGACTAACCTACTTGCTTGACATTATTTCTTAAGGGAGTAAATTCGTTCGGTAATGGCACTTGAGCAGGCTTCTGGAATGAATTTTGCTCGTTACTCGGGGGTCCACTGTATATATATTTACATACCCATCTGGGTTTTCTTCTATTTTCTTAATAGTTCTTGTTCTTATTTCCTCTTATCTCCATGGGGAAGTGGAAAAAAATTCTTCCTCTGTAAGCCATGCATGTCGTAAGAGGCGACTAAAATGCCAGGAGCAAGGGGCTAGTAACCCCTTCTCCTGTATGTACAGCCTCTCCTCACTGAAATAACAAAAAAGGCACAATACTGTGACTGGAACAATACACACACAACCCGCACATATAAGGAGAGGACTTCGACGAGTTGTCCGACTTGGACCATTTACAAAGTCACACTTAACACGAAGGACAGGTGGAAGGGGTATTTATAGGCAGGCAGACAGGCACCACTTTCTTGTGCCCTCCCCTGTCTGCCTGCCTATAAATACCCCTTCCACCTGTCCTTCATGTTAGTGTGACTTTGTAAATGGTCCAAGTCGGACCGAAACGTCGTCGTAAGCTCCTCTCCTTTTATATGTGCGGGTTGTGTGTGTACTCTCCTCACTTAGCGAAGTACTCATTTACCGACGCCTTGGACTTACAACGGGGTATCTGACCAGTATTCATACCTAAATTATGTATATTAGAGCTGATTTCCCCTATTCTGTTTATTTCAATATACATTACTATATAAACATTTAAAAATATACCAGAAATGTTATAAATGGTGCAAAGGTGACATTAAAATAATATCAAAGATGGTTGACTCAAACTCACTACAGTGGACCCCCGGTTAACGGCCATAATTCGTTCCAGAATGCTGTTCAAGTGCCGTTACCGAACGAATTTGTTCCCATAAGAAATATTGTAAATTAGATTAGTCCTTTTAGACCCCAAAAGTACACTTACACAAGCACTTTAAAAAATACACTTACATAATTGTTCGAGTTTGGAGCAGTACGTAAACCGGGGGTCCACTGTACCATTATAGCATGCTCCTCACTTAGCGACGAATTCGTTTAACGATGTGGTCTCAGGAATGGAACTCTGTCGTTAAGTAAGGAGAGGCTGTATTGCTAAATTTCAAAGGAGAAACTTTCAATTTTTCATTTTGGACCACCCTGCTTTGGTGGGATATGGCCGGTTTGTTGAAAGAAGAAGATTCTTACAATATGTATTCTTACAAAAACCTGTATTTGTTTTATATAATGGTAGAAGCGCTGGTGTCTTTTTTCTGTCTCATAAACACACAAGATAACAAATATATCTTGCTACTTTTACTTAACATTAGGTCACACTACACATGCATGTATACACGTGTATGCACACACACTCATCTGAATTTTCTTAGATTTTTCTTAATAGTTCTTGTTCTTATTATTTTCCTTTCATATCCATGGGGAAGTGAAATAAGAATCTTTCCTCCATAAGGCATGCTTGTTGGAAACGTCAATTAAAATGCTGGGAGCAATGAGCTAGTAGCCCCTTTTCTCATTGTATCTGAGAGCCTCTACAAAGACAGTGATTATGTTTAAATGATGGTGAAAGTGCTGAATGATGGTGAAAGTGTTTCTTTTTTGAGACACCCTGCCTCGGTGGGAGACAGCCAATGTGTTGAAAAAAAAATATTCTTAAAATATATTTTTTTACAATATACAGTGGTCCCCGAGTTACGTACACCCCGGAAATCGTACAATTATGTAAGTATAATATTGTAAGTGCTTGTGGAAGTGTATTTTTGGGGGTCTGAAATTGATTAACCTACGTGACATTTTTCCTTAAGGGAGTAAATTCGTTCGGTAATGGCACTTGAGCAGGCTTCTGGAGTGAAGTTTTTACGATACTCGGGGGACCACTGTACAAGTATCAACTGACTTACGACCTGCTCGACATACAACCACTTGTACTTAAGACCATACATCTGGCAGCATATACAGTAGTAAAATATTTAGTAAAAAGTAACATATGATGCTATGTAGGTACATTATACCTTACCCAGTATGTCGGCAATTTTGTAAGGTTCGACGTGTGTCCATTTTGACTTACGACCGGTTGGTCGGAACCAAGCTCGGTTGTAAGTCGGATGGTACAGTACAGTGGACCCCGAGTTTCGATCACCTCAAAACTCGAACAGTTATGTAAGTGTATTATTGTAATTGCTTTTGTAAGTGTAGTTTTGGGGGTCTGAAACGGACTAACCTACTTTACATTATTCCTTATGGGAACAAATTCATTTGGTAATGGCACTTGAACAGCCTTCTGGAATGAATTATGACCGAAACTTGGGGGTCCACTGTATACTTGTATTTTTACAGTATACAGTGGACCCAATAGAAATAAGTCACTCTGACTTTTTTGGGTTATCCTAGGTTTTCTACACATATACTGCTATGTATGATAATCTATGTAACTGTACGTATTTGTGTATACATACCTGAATAAACTTACTTACTTACTTACCCGGATTTCGTACTGCTCCCAACTCGAACAATTATGTAAGTGTATTTTTGTAAGTGCTTTTGTAAGTATATTTTGGGGGTCTAAACGGACTAATCTAATTTACATTTGTCCTTATGGGAACAAATTCGTTCAGTAACGGCACTCAAACAGCATTCTGGAATGAATTATGGCCGATAACGAGGGGTCCATTGTATATTTTTACATTACAGTGGTCCCTCGACTAACGAAATTAATCCATTCCAGGAGCTAGCTCTTAAGATGAATTGCTCATAATTTGAAACCTTATTTCCCATAAGAAATAATGTAAATAAAATTAATCCGTTCCACCCAAAAATATTCACAAAAAATATAATATAAATAACATTTACTTACCTTTATTGAAGAGAGTTGCAGGCATCTCGAAGATAGGGAGGACGACAGGGTGAGGGTGTTAGTGTTTGGATGGGGAATTCCCCTCCAAAAGGACTTCAGGTAACAAGTCCTTATCTGGGGTTACTTCCCTTCTTTTTCTTTTAGTGCCACTAGGACCAGCTTGAGAGTCACTGGATCCCTGCCTCGTGAAATAACTGTCCACAGTCCTCTGTTTCTGGCGACTAATATTTTCCTGAAGTGCAACATGGCTCTGTCACTGAAGTGGTTGCACAGATGGCTCATTTCAGCTTGCTCAGGGTGGTGTTTTTCAACAAAACTTTGCACATCGTTTCACTTGGAATAAATTTCCTTAAGCACTGAAGTAGGCACCTCCTTGCCTTTTCACAAATTATCACCGTGGAAATACTATCACCTGCTAATTGTTTATTGTTTATCCACACCATCAACAACTTCTCAACCTCATCCACTGTTTTCAATCTCTTTTTCGTTAACATATCAACCCCTTTTGCAACATTAGCTTCCTTGATCTCATTTCTCTTTGCCAGGATAGTGGCGATAGTAGATGTGCTATTCTTGTACATCCTGGCAAGCTCACTCACACGTACACCACTCTCATATTTTTCTACAATTTCTTTCTTCAGTTCGATGGTGGTCCTCACTCTCTTTACCACAGGGGTGACACTAGGAAGCTTCTTTGGACCCATGGTGACTTATTTCACAGTGACAATCACTAAACCACCAAAAAATACAACAAAAGTATTGTGAATGTTTGAAAGAGCATGCTGGGTAATGTTCTCTCAATGGTAAACAATGCTAGACCTTCATCCTGCGCAAGTTAAGAGCAGGCGGACAGGTCTGGTACAGCTCGCTACACGAGGGAATGCTCGCTACATGAGGGAAATATTTAGCGAAAAAAGCGCTCGTTACACGATTTGCTCGTTATATGGAATACTCGTTAGGTGAGGGACCACTGTATATATTTTTACAATATACAGTGGACCCTCGGTGTTCGTCCTGCTCCAAACTCGCCCTTTTATGTAAGTGTATTTTTTTAAATGCTTTTGTAAGTGTATTTTTGGGGGTCTAAAAGGACTAGTCTACTTTACATTATTCCTTATGGGAATAAATTTGTTTGGTAATGGCACTTGAACATCATTCTGGAACGAAAACCGGGGGTCCACTGTATTCAGCTTTTGCAAAATATTAAAACACTTACCCTTATTGGGACCCTCCTTCCGAACAGTGAGGATGATAGCATTCTCGTTACAGTTGCAAACAATGGCATTAGCTTGATCTTCACTCTTATTACCATTCCATGGTAAATGGGACAGAGACTGTGGAACACCAAAAGATGTAAAACCAGAGTCCAAGGCACTACTGCCACTATTGTCAATAAAAGAGTTAGTGTGTTCTCCTCCCTGGCCTCCATTACTACTGTTACTAGTATTGTTAACAGTATTTGCAGTTCTGCTTGAATTTATATTGGAACTGTTGCCTCTCTGCTGACCAAAGGCAATTCTCCACTGATTGGCATTATTAATAGTGGAGAAGTTTGTAGAGGAGTAGCCACTGTCTGATAAAGAAGCTGAAGGTCTCCTAGCCACTGGCTGCCCTCCACTTGCTGATGGTCTCCCAGCCACTGGCTGCCCTCCACTTGCTGATGGTCTCCCAGCCACTGGCTGCCCTCCACCTGCTGATGGTCTTCCAGCCACTGGCTGCCCTCCACCTGCTGATGGTCTCCCAGCCACTGGCTGCCCTCCACCTGCTGATGGTCTCCCAGCCACTGGCTGCCCTCCACCTGCTGATGGTCTCCCAGCCATTGGCTGTTCTCCACCTGTAAAAGTATACTGCATCATAATTTTCCCTTTTTTGCTAAAAAACTTAACTCCTTCAAAAAAAAAAAAAAAAGTGATATTTTTACATAGTAACTTGATCTAAGACTTTAACTGACCTAAAACAAATGAGAAAAGGTTGGTTACATTTAGCTAAAATAAGTGTCAGTTGTTTAAATGTCTGTTGTTTAAGGTAAATATATGTTATGTTTAAATAAGTGTTACTTAGCAAAGATAATTGTTTGTTGATTAACTAAGATAAATGTCTCTCTTCAACCAACTCTAACTCCTATGACAAACAAAATATCACAACACAATAAATAAACTATCACAACACAATAAATAAAATTAAACAAGTAAATAAATACATGTGTGTGTGTGTGTGTGTGTGTGTATGTATGAATGTGTGTTTGTGTACTCACCTAATTGTGGTTGCAAGGGTTGAGTCACAGCTCTGGGCCCCGCCTCTTCACTGGTCACTACTAGGTCACTCTCCCTGCTCCACGAGCTTTATCATACCTCTTCTTAAAACTATGCATGGATCCTGCCTCAACTACATCACTTTCCAGACTATTCCACTTCCTGACAACTCTATGACTGAAGAAATACTTCCTAACATCCCTGTGACTCATTTGAGTCTTCAACTTCTAATTGTGACCCCTTGTTGATGTGTCCCATCTCTGGAACATCCTGTCTCTGTCCACCTTGTCAATTCCACTCAGTATTTTATGTTGTTATCATATCCCCCCTATCTCTCCTGTCCTCCAGTGTCGACAGGTCGATTTCCCTTAAACTCTCCTCGAAGGAAATGCCCCTTAACTCCAGGACTTGTCTCGCTGCAAACCTTTGCACTTTCTCTAATTTCTTGATGTGTTTGGCCAGGTGTGGGTACCAAACTGGTGCTGCATACTCCAATATGGGCCTGATGTACACAGTGTACTGAGTCCTGAACAACTCCTTACTGAGATATCGGAATGCTGTTCTTAGGTTTGCTAGTCGCCCATATGCTGCAGCAGTTATTTGGTTGATGTGCACCTCAGGACATGTTCAGTGTTATACACACCCCAAGATCCTTTTCCTTGAGTGAGGTTTGTAGTCTTTGGCCCCCTAGACTGTATTCTGTCTGAGGTCTTCTTCACCCTTCCCCAATCTTCATGACTTTGCATTTGGCGGGGTTGAACTCCAGGAGCCATTTGCTGGACCAAGCCTGTAGTCTGTCCAGATCCCTTTGTAGCCCTGCCTGGTCCTCCTCCAATTGAATTCTCCTCATTAACCTGACATTGTCTGCAAACAGACACACTTTTGAGTCTATTCCTTCCGTCATGTTATTCACATACCATGACTCGCTGCTGCCTTCCTGTATGGTATTCTCTGATCCACTGCAGTGCCTTCCTTGTTATACCTTCCTGGTCCTCCAGCTTTTGCATTAATCTCTTGTGTGGAACTGTCAAAAGCCTTCTTACAGTCCAAGAAAATGCAATCTACCTACCCCCTCTCTCTCTTGTCTTACTGATGTCATCTTGTCATAGAACTCCAGTAGGTTTGTGACACAGGATTTCCCGTCCTTGAATCTGCGTTGGTTGCCATTGATAAGCTCATTCCTTTCTGGGTACTCCACCACTTTTCTCCTGATAATCTTCTCCATGACTTTGCTAGTGAGAGTATAAGTAATGAGGTTGAAGAGGTATGGGGTAAATTTAAGAATGTAGTGTTAGATTGTACAACAGAAGTGTGTGGTTAAAAGAAAGCGGGTGTGGGAGCAAAGAAGAGTGATTGATGGAATGGTGAGATAAGAGTGAAAAAGTTAGCATATGAGAGGTTTTTTACAAAGTAGAAGTGATACAAGGAGGGAGGAGTATATGGAGAAAAAAAGAGAGGTTAAGAGAGTGGTGAATTAATGTAAAAGGAGAGCAAATGAAAGAATGGGTGAGATGCTATCAACAAATTTTGCTGAGAACAAGAAAAAGTTTTGGAGTGAGATTAACCCTTAAACGGTCCAAAGATATATACACGTTCATACCGCTACTGCCCCAAATGTATATATACGTTTTATTTTTCCTGCCTCCAAATTTGGCACGATTGGCTTGAGATGCCTGGTCAGCATAGAATGGGTCTTAACACTCAGTGTGCGCTGTATTAAAAAATCTGGGACCACTTAGTACCTTGTGGGAGCACCAGTTAAATTGAGCGCCAGCTAGAGCAAACAGTGCGGCAAACACCAAGGATTCACTGATGTCATGTCATATTAACACTCCCCTTTTAAGTGGAAAGTGATGTCAGCAGGCTGGCTGGCTGGCTGGCTGGCCACCTGGCTGGCCAGCTGGCTACCTGATTGGCTGTCTCTATCTCTGTCTGTCTGTCTGTCTGTATCTATCTCTGTCTCTTTGTCTCTATCTCACAGGAACACATGTAAATACATAGTGTAAATTACCTAGGATAACTAAAAAAATCCAGAAAAAGTGCTATACTGTGCTTGTGATCGTGTGTAATACCAGTTGGTTCATGAGCTACTCTCTGAGACAAGCAGACAGAAAGAAGGTGACACACAGGCACACAGAAAGACAGACACACAGACAGACAGACAGACAGGTTTGTGTAACACAAATAAAGCAAGCAGTGTAAGCTCATCAAATGTCACCACTGTCATTAGTGGACTGATAAGAAAAGATTAGACTATGCTCACCCCTCATCAAATGTCACCACAGTCATTAGTGGAGATAAGGCAGTGACACATCTTACATAATGCTTCAATGGAACTTATCATTATTATTATTATTATTATTATTATTATTAATATGCACTATCATTATTATTATTATTCACTATCATCATCATCATCATCTCATTACTAACTATATTTCTTGTCTACCATGTATCATTGTTACATGTCTCAATAAAGTATTATTATTATTATTATTATTATTATTATTATTATTATTATTATTATTATTATGCACTATCATTATTATTATTATCATTGTGCACTATCATTATTATTATTATTTGAGTACAATTTCAGTACCTAATATTAGTGTCAGAACAAAGATTGGCTATGAAATCACAAGAACTACTATAAATTGTAATTCTTCTTCTTTCAACACGTCGGCCGTTTCCCACCGAAGTGGGGTGGCCCAAAATGAAAAACGAAAGTTTCCCATTTTACATTTAGTAATATATACAGTAGAAGGGGTTACTAGCCCCTTGCTCCCAGCATGTTAGTCGCCTCTTACGACACGCATGGCTTACGGAGGAAGAATTCTGTTCCACTTCCCCATGGAGATAAGAGGAAATAAGAACAAGAAATAGTAAGAAAATAGAAGAAAACCCAGAGGGGTGTGTGTATATACATATGCTTGTACATGAATGTGTAGTGTGACCTAAGTGTAAGTAGAAGTAACAAGACATACCTGAAATCTTGCATGTTTATGAGACAGAAAAAAGACACCAGCAATCCTACCATCATGTAAAACAAATACAGGCTTTCGTTTTACACTCACTTGGCAGGACGGTAGTACCTCCCTGGGCGGTTGCTGTCTACCAACCTACTACCTATTTAAATTGTAATTATCAGAACATAAAAATTATATAAAATAATATAAGAGAAAAAAAGGTATATCGGCAACAATTCTGCAAGCGGCAGGACTCCTGTTGCTGTCAGGTGAGCATCCAGTGCTACCTTCTCCGCCTCATATCTTGGTAAGTACTGACCCTAAAAAAAATTTTTTTATCCAATAACACTTAAAAAATTGTGCTCTATATTTTTATAAAAAAAACATTTCAAAATATTCGGGGCACTGGACGAGTGAACGTATATAGTATATGTTTGGGCCATTTAAGGGTTAATAAGTTGAGAAAACCTAGAGTATGAATGGATTTGACAATTTAAAATAGGAGAGGAGAGTTTTTAGATGAAGAGTTGGAGGTATCGAACAGATGGAGGGAATATTTTAAGGAAATGTTATATGTTGATGAAAATAGGGAAACTGTAATTTTGTGCACTGGCCAGGGAGGCATAACATCTTGTAGGAGTGAGGAAGAGCCAGATGTGAGTGTGGAGGAGGTGTGTGAGGCAGTGGGTAGAATGAAAGGGGGTAAAGCAGCTGGGATTGATGGGATAAAGACAGAAATGCTAAAAGTAGGTGGGGATATAATTTTGTAATGGTTAGTGCTTTTATTTAATAAATGAATGAAAGAAGGGAAGGTATCACGCATAGTTCCTTTGTATAAAGGCAAAGGTGACGAAAGACAGTGTAAATATTATAGCGGAATAAGCCTGTCGAGTATACCTGGTAAAGTGTATGATATAGTTATTACTGAAAGAATTAAGGGTAAGATGGAGAGTAGGATTGCAGATGAACAACGAGGCTTTAGGAAGGGTAAGGGGTGTGTAGACCAAGCGCTTACAGCGAACCATATAAGTGAACAGTATTTAGATAAGAGTGAAGAGGTTTTGTTGCATTTATGGATTTTGAAAAGGCATATGATAGGGTGGATAGGGGAGCAATGTGGCAGATGTTACAAGTGCATGGAATAGATGGTAGGTTACTAAAAGCAGTTAAGAACTTTTTAGAGGATAGTGAGGCTCAGGTTAGAGTATGCAGGAGAGAGAGTAAGATTATTTCCCACTCAAAGTAGGCCTTAGACAAGGATGCATGATGTCTCCATGATTGTTCAATATATTTATGGATGGAGTTGTAAGAGAAGTAAATGCTTGCATATTGGCAAGAGGTGTTGGATTAAAAGATAAATATTATAGCACAAAGTGGGAGTTGTCACAGTTGCTTTTTGCTGATGACACTGTGCTTTTGGGAGATTCTGAAAAGTAGCAGCAGAGGTTGGTGAACAAGTTTGGAAAGGTATGTAAAAGAAGGAAATTAAAAAAACTGAACAGGGAAAGAGAAAGGTGATGAGGATATAAAAAAATTAGGTAATGAAAGATTGGATAACAGATTGGAGGGAGGGAGTATAGAGGAAGTGAATGAATTGGGAATGGACCTGTCAGCAGATGGGTCTATGAAAGATGAGGTGAATCATAGAACTGATGAGGGGGAAAAAAAAAGGTGAGTGGTGCACTGAGGAGTCTGTGGAAACAAATAACATTTTAGTGGTACCAATGCTCTCATATGGGTGTGAAACATGGGTGGTGAATGTTGCAACAAGGAGAAGGCTGGAGGCAATGGAGATGTCGTGTCTGAGGGAAATGTGCGGTGCAAAAATAATGCAGAGAATCCATAGCTTGGAGAGTAGAACGAGGTGCAGGGTTTCTAAAAGTATTATCTAGAGGGCAGAGGAAGGGTTGTTGAAGTGGTTCAGACATTTCGAGATTATGGAACAAAATAGAATGACTTGGTGGGCACATAAATCTGTAGTGGAAGGAAGGTG
This sequence comes from Cherax destructor, assembly GCA_009830355.1. NCBI lineage: Eukaryota > Metazoa > Arthropoda > Malacostraca > Decapoda > Parastacidae > Cherax > Cherax destructor. Next base: position 92,159 of record WNWK01005541.1, on the reverse strand, counting down.
GGGTAGGGGTCATCCTAGGAAAGGTTGGAGAGAAAGGTAAAGGTTTCGTGTGCAGTGAGCTTGGACTTCCAGCAAGCATGCATGAGCATGTTAGATAGGAGCGAGTGTAGATAAATTGTTTTTATGACTTGACATTCTGTTGGAGTATGAGCAAAGTAACATTTATGAAGGGATTCAGGGAAACCGTTTGGCAAGACTTTAGTGCAGAAGATGGGAAGCACAGTGCCTGCACTCAGAAGGAGGGATGTTGATATGTTGCAGTTTTTTAACTGTAATGTAAGCATGCCTCTGGCAAGACAGCAGAGTGAATGATGATGAAAAAGTTTCTTCTTTTTCATGTCACCCTGCCTCAGTGGGAAAAGGCTGATGTGGTAATAAAAACATATGTATACATAACATTATATCTCTCCTTAGGTAGTAGGTTGGTAGACAGCAACCGTCCAGGGAGGTACTAACGTCCTGCCAAGCAAGTGTAAAACAGAAGCCTGTAATTGTTTTACATGATGGTAGGATTGCTGGTGTCTTTTTTTCTGTCTCATTAACATGCAAGATTTCAGGTATGTCTTGCTACTTCTACTTACACTTAGGTCACACTACACATACATGTGCAAACATATACAGTGGACCCCCGGTTAACGGCCATAATTCGTTCCAGAATGCTGTTCAAGTGCCGTTACCGAAAGAATTTATTAACATAAGGAATAATGTAAATTAGATTAGTCCTTTTGGACCCCCAAACATACACTTACAAAAGCACTTACAAAAATACACTTACATAATTGTTAGTGTTTGGAGCAGGCCGTTAACCGGGGGTCCACTGTATATACATACCCCTCTGGGTTTTCTTCTATTTTCTTACTATTTCTGGCTCTTGTTTATTTCCTCTTACAGTGGACCCCCGCTATTCGAACGGCTCGGCAATAGAACATATCGTCATTAGAACAAGAAAATCGATATCGCCATGCAAACAAAATATCATTATTCGAACAAATGCGTCCGAGACCTGTCCGCCCAGGCGCTTGGGTGCCTCACCACTCAGGCGTGGAAAGCCAGTCCCGTGTTGTTTACACTCGAGAGAACAATACCCTGCACGCTCATCCAGACATTTCACACTTAATTATAATTGTTTGGAGTTTGTTCATTAAGTGCAAGGCAGTGGTGAGAGGCAGTGGTAGAGGCAGTGGTTGAGGCAGTGGTAGTAGAGGCAGTGGTAGTAGAGGCAGTGGTGGTAGAGGCAGTGGTTGAGGCAGTGGTAGAGGCAGTGGTAGAGGCAGTGGTGAGAGGCAGAGGCAGTGGTAGAGGCAGTGGTGAGAGGCAGAGGCAGTGGTTGAGGCAGTGGTGAGAGGCAGTGGTGAGAGGCAGTGGTGAGAGGCAGTGGTGGTAGAGGCAGTGGTGGTAGAGGCAGTGGTAGAGGCAGTGGTAGAGGCAGTGGTGAGAGGCAGTGGTAGTAGAGGCAGTGGTGAGAGGCAGTGGTGGTAGAGGCAGTGCTGGTAGAGGCAGTGGTGAGAGGTAGTGGTGGTAGAGGCAGTGCTGGTAGAGGCAGTGGTGAGAGGCAGTGGTGAGAGGCAGTGGTAGTAGAGGCAGTGGTAGTAAAGGCAGTGGTAGTAGGGGCAGTGGTGGTAGGGGCAGTGGTGGTAGAGGCAGTGGTGGTAGAGGCAGTGGTGGTAGAGGCAGTGGTGAGAGGCAGTGGTGAGAGGCAGTGGTGAGAGGCGGTGGTGGTAGAGGCAGTGGTGAGAGGCAGTGGTAGTAGAGGCAGTGGTTGAGGCAATGGTTGAGGCAGTGGTGAGAGGCAGTGGTTGAGGCAATGGTTGAGGCAGTGGTGAGAGGCAGTGGTGATAGGCAGTGGTGAGAGGCAGTGGTAGTAGAGGTAGTGGTGGTAGAGGCAGTGGTGGTAGAGGTAGTGGTGGTAGAGGCAGTGGTGGTAGAGGCAGTGGTGAGAGGCAGTGGTGGTAGAGGCAGTGGTGGTAGAGGCAGTGGTGAGAGGCAGTGGTTGAGGCAGTGGTTGAGGCAGTGGTAGAGGCAGTGGTGAGAGGCAGTGGTAGTAGAGGCAGTGGTGGTAGAGGCAGTGGTGGTAGAGGCAGTGGTAGAGGCAGTGGTGAGAGGCAGTGGTGAGAGGCGGTGGTGGTAGAGGCAGTGGTGGTAGAGGCAGTGGTTGAGGCAGTGGTGAGAGGTAGTGGTGAGAGGCAGTGGTAGAGGCAGTCTTAATGTAGAGTGCGAGGTGAGTAAACAAGATTAAATGAAGGTTCGGGAGTTTTGTAAACAAACCAGTTGTTGTTGCTGTTACCAGCCTGACACGTATGATTTCTGTTCACTCCGTGAAGCCGACTGGAAGTGATCTAATGCAGTTAGCATTACAAACTCCGTTTTCTCTTATACTAACACGTATGAAGGAGGAAAGAATGGGAAGATGTTTTCATAGCTGGACCAAGTATGCCCGCCACCACCATCCTCCCTAGCCACCACATTCATAATGACATACATATTTTATTCATTCTAGAGTGTATATCAGGTTTTTATGTTATTTATATTGTTTATTATGTCATATTAGATGAATTGTGATAGATAAATAAGCTGTCGAGTTGATAATAGCTTCATAGTGAAGTACTATTTTGTCATGCCTCCTGACAGTAGGAACGGATTAATAGTATTTCCATTATTTCTTATGGGAAATATTAAATCGCCTTTCGAACATTTCATGTTAAGAACAAGCTCCTGGAATGGATTATGTTCGAATAGCGAGGGTCCACTGTATCTCCATGGGAAGTGGAACAGAATTCTTCCTCCGTAAGTCATTTGTGTCATAAGAGGCAACTAAAATGCTGGAAGCAAGGGGCTAGTAATCCCTTCTCCTGTATACATTACTAAATTTAAAAAGGGAAACTTTCGTTTTTCTTTTTGGGCAACCCTGCCTTGGTGGGATACGGCCAGTTTGTTTAAAAAAAAACTATCTCTCGGTCCATAGCAGGATTAAAACCTGCGCACTCTGCATCAAAGTATGCAGTACTTAAACCACTCAGCTAAGTACAAGTATGGGTTCCTAGCCAAAGCTAGACAGTCACTACCATACCCTGGAACAGCAAGCTAGTGAAAAGTTATTTCATCAAATCCTGCCACATGCAGTCAAGTTCAAAAGAGATTTTGAAATGCTTAACAATTCACAAATGGGCAAAATTAGTAACAAACATTATCTCAGTCCACAGAAGGTGGCAGCAGGTGGTACTGGCGGTGGTAATTATTATTTTCATTGTCACTGTCAGTGATGAATTTTTCCAACTTGAAACCATTGCTGCGAGTCATGTCTTGGCTAGATATTTTTAACACGCTATTTACATCCCCTTTATTTAATCCTCTTTTCCATTTATACATATAAATCAAATCCCCTATAATTCTACGCCTTTTTGCTGTACTACTACTACTGTTACACCATAGTTACCTTGGCCTGAGAAAGTTATGGCCATGATGTCAAGTGTTTGAAGGACATGCTGGTCACAACCCCCTAAACATGTTTCATATTCATCAGGAAGAAACGGCAAATAAGATCGAGGCCGGAACTTCAGTTGAAGTTTCTTGGGTGAACCATTACACTGGAAAAAATAATAATAATCTTTTAAATTGATGTTTTATAATAATGTGTGTGTGTGTGTGTGTGTGCATGCAGAGGTAAACATATATGTACAGTACTTTTACATAACTTCATAATAAGATAAAAGTAGAGTACAGTGGACCCCCGAGTTTCGGCTACCCTGAGTATCGGCCAACTCGTGTTTCGGTCGCTTTTTTCGGCCCAATTTTAGCCCGACTATCGACCGTTTTCCCGAGTTTCAACCCACGTACCAGACCTGTCCACCTTCCTGTGCTTGTACACCTCCCTGCGCAGGCATTGTGAGCCAGTCTAGCTTTGTTTATCCCTGAGTGAACATTACCCTGCACACTCATCCAAACATTTCACAATAAATTCATTGTGTTTAGTGCTTGTTTATTGATTGTGACTGTGAAATAAGCCACCATGGGCCCAAAGAAACTTCATAGTGGCAGCCCTTTGGTAAAGAAAGTGACAAACATGATAGAATTGAAGAAAGAAATGTAGCAAAGTACAGTGAGTCCCGAGTTTCGACCACCTCAAAACTCAAACAATTATGTAAGTGTAATATTGTAAGTGCTTTTGTAAGTGTATTTTTGGGGGTCTGAAACGGACTAACCTACTTTACATTATTCCTTATGGGAACAAATTCGTTCGGTAATGGCACTTGAACAGCCATCTAGAATGAATTATTGCCGAAACTCGGGGGTCCACTGTACCAAAGTGGAGGAGGCAGAGAGAGGAGAGAATGTACCTTCTTCAGTGATTCAGTGATTCTACGATATGTACGATATTAAAGCAGCATGAGTCAATAAAGGCTATAGCACCAGCCAGCGATAAAGTGTAGCAAGTAAGTTAAGCGATTAAGCAATAGAAAAATGACGACACGAAACTTAACTTCTTTGTTGTTTGAGGTATATAGGGGCACTGAGACCAATGCCGCCCTCTGCCACCATCTCTTCCAAGGCAAGTGTAAATATTTCTTATTTATAGAGTGTAAATATTTCTTATTTATAAATTACATACAGTAGACCCTTGAAAATCATCCCTCTTGAATATCGTGAAATTTGAAAATCGTTAACTTTTTTCGTCAAAATATGTATTGGCTTGATTTTAGTGATTTGGCTTAAAAATCGGCAATCGTATGAAACACGTCTGAACGGCCTCCCAGCCACCACGGCCACACAAACACCATTCAGAGTCAGTCTGGCATTGTATCTCGGTGAGTGACGATCACCTCACTCATTCATACAATACATTTCTTAATATTTCATTCGTTTTAGTGCTTGCAACTGCTAAATAAGCCACCATGGGCCCAAAGAAAGCTCCTAGTGCCAGCTCTTTGCTAAAGAAGGCGAGAAACACGATAGAATTCAAGAAAGAACACACAAGACAGGGTACTTCCCCATACAAACCAGCCAGGGTACAGTGGACCCCCGAGTTTCGTAAACCCCGGAAATCGTACAATTATGTAAGTATAATATTGTAAGTGCTTGTGGAAGTGTATTTTTGGGGGTCTGAAATAGACTAACCTACGTGACATTTTTCCTTAAGGGAGTAAATTTTTTCGGTAATGGCGCTTGAGCAGACTTCAGGAGTGAAGTTTTTACGAAACTCGGGGGTCCACTGTACTTCCCCACACAAACCACCCAGGGTACTTCCCCACACAACCAGCCAAGGTACTTCCCCACACAAACCAGCCAAGGTACTTCCCCACACAAACCACCCAGGGTACTTCCCCAAACAAACCAGCCAGGGTACTTCCCCACACAAACCAGCCAGAGTACTTCCCCACAAACCAGCCAGGGTACTTCCCCACACCAAGCTCAAACAACTGTCTTATTTTAGGTTAAATGTTTTATTTTAGGTTAAATGTTTTATTTTAGGTTAATATAGACATTTTTATTACTCCATCTATATTTTCTTCAAAATTATATAAGAAACACGTTACATATCATATAGAATATAAACATTGATACAATGTTTATATGCTAACGAGTGGTTAGTCAGGTGGAGAGAAAACATTGCGTTTTCTCTGATGCAGCGTTTGACAAAACTGGCGTCTGGTGCAATAACAGCCCTTCATACGCGTTTGTTTACAATTCTCGGCATGAATTATTCATTACTTCTACCTTTGTTTATGATGGCATCTAAAGGTAGTTGTTAGAAACGATTAAACTAAGTGAACACTGTAATAATATGGCTGTGTAGTGCAGCCCAGGGGGAGGCTGCATACGTGTACCTACGTCTACAGGCTACCTACACTGAATTCCTACAAATAAATACTACACACCTCTCTCCCTACATTAAGACTACAAATATTTTAAAGTAAGTAATGAATGTACTGTGGCAGTAAAAAACAAAGAAGGGAAAAGGTCTTGGTACCTGAAGTCTTAATGGAAGGGGATTCCCCTTCCAAACAATAGCAACTCCTCCTTCCTCTCCCCTCCTGCCATCTTCCACACATCAAGAACTCTTCAATAAAGGTAAGTGTCAAGTTATTATTCTTTAATTCTTCATGTGTCATTGTTTTCTGTGTAATTAAATGTATATTTAATGTGTAAAAAAAATTTTTTGTTAATACTTTTCGGTGTCTGGAACGGATTAATTTGATTTACATTATTTCTTATAGGGAAAATGGTTTTGAAAATCGTGAATTTTCAATTTTGGCAGACTCTCTGGAACGGATTAATCACGATTTTCAAGGGTTCACTGTACATTGTTTCAGTGTGAATAGTGGTGGTGGCTTCTGCTGCCGCACACCACAACCACTATATGTACGGCTTATGGTCAGTGGCCCTTATAAACCCAACAACAATAACACTACTGCCAGTCCTCTCATACATAATGACATATTTTATTCATTCTAGAGTATATACACGTACCATGTTTCTATGTTATTAACCCTTTGGGGGTCCAAGGGGTCTCTCTGAAACTCGTTCTCAGGGTCCACGAATTTAAAAAAAAAAAAATCTTATGGAATGATAGAGAATCTTTTTCCGGTCATAACGCCACCAAAATTATGAAATTTGATCGAAAAGTAACGGAATTATGCTTTCGCGAAGTTAGCGGTATCCATGACATTTACGCATCGGCGATTTCGCCCACTTTGAGCCCTATTTTCGGCACATTCCAATGTTTCATTCTACTAAAATTATAGCTATTTCGCTAGAACTCCATATCTTCTATCGATTGAGTACAAGAAACTGCCTATTTACCAATTTCAACTACCCAAAATAGTGGTCAGAAAATGGCAATTTGGCCAATTTCACACAAATTTCAAACGATGCCAATTTCAAAATAGGGTCAATAATAAACAAGGCAGACATTCCTGGCACTAAAATAACATCTTCTCTGTTCATTAGTCACGTCTCCAGGCCCCTCTTACATTACTTTTGCTTTCCATTTTGAATTTTTATTCTCACAAAAAATAGAAGATTTACTGTTATGTAGTATACAACTGCATCACTGTAAAAATGGTATAAATAATATCAGCGCACTTGTGCAAGAACATTAGACTCTCCAGTTGATGTGTATTGGACGCATGGTGTGATTTGTTTACTCCTGAACATCGGCCAAAATCGAACATTTTCGCTACTTTGCTCTCAGTTTCAAGGTACTTGTCATCGTGAAACCAGTCAAAATTATCTCTATTTCTGTAATATATCATCTATTCTATAAAATGAGACTAAGAAAACGAGAATACAAGCATAAATACCATACGAAAATAGACTGCAAAGTCGGTTTTAAACCAAAAACATGGTCAGAGTTTTTTTCCTCATGCACTGTGTGGTGCAGGAATTTTTTTATACTGCGCACACTGACCCATTCTATCATATCTAGGCCTAACAGCCTGTTTCTGCTTGATTTGAGGGCGCTAGAATTTAGGCGTACTAGTACGTCAATAACCACAGTGCGTAAAACGTACTTGTACGACCATAACCCCGAAAGGGTTAATATTGTTTATTTTGACATATTAGATGAATTGTTATAGATAAATAAGCCGTAGAGTTGATAATAGTGTCATATTGAAGTACTATCTTGTCCTGCCTCCTAACAAACTCTCCTGCCTCTCTCATATGCCAACAAGTCTTCAATAAAGGTAAAACTGATTTAAATGTTCATTTATCCATTAAAATTAGTGTTTTATATTAATTTCTCATTGTTTTCTGTATGTGAAACTATAGTATTTATTCTTTAAAAAAATGAATTTTCTGTGAATATTTTTGGGTGGAACGAATTAATTGTATTTACATTATTTCTTATGGGAATTATTAGTTCGACTTTCGGCCAGTTCGAGTTGAGGCCTAACTCCTGGAACGGGTTACGGCTGAAACTCGGGGGTCCACTGTATAGCATATGAGATTAAAACATTACAGTGGGTATTCAATGAAGTCCATAACAGTTACCCATATACCATGCATCACTCATCACTGACACACATGGTGAATAAAAAAACATTCACAGCTGACCTTTGTATAAAAGAGGAAACCATCATCAAAAAAAGGCATAAAAACAAAATAACAGCTGTTAAGCAAATGCTAGCAGTTTTTGTTAGTTCATCCTCAATAGATTTCTAAAGTGATTAGAGCAATATTTAAGAATTAAAGATGTATGTTTATTCTCCTTTTATGGGCTGGGATCACAAGGCAAACTTATTTTCTCATATATTAATTATTATTTCAACAGTTTTATCAATGCATTAATATACAGTGGTACCTCTACTTTATGGTACTTTATTGTAGTAGGGTGGTAGACAGCAACCACCCAGGAAGGTACTACCGTCCAGCCAAGTGAGTGTAAAATGAAAGCCTGTATTTGTTTTACATGATGGTAGGATTGCTGGTGTCTTTTTTCTGTCTCATAAACATGCAAGATTTCAGATACGTCTTGCTACTTCTACTTACACTTAGGTCACGCTACACATACATGTACACGTTTATGTATACACACTCATCTGAGTTTTCTTTGATTTTATCTTAATAGTTCTTGTTCTTATTGCTTTTCCTTTCATATCCATGGGGAAGTGGAATAAGAATCTTTCCTCCGTAAGCCATGCGTGTTGTAAAAGTCAACTAAAATGCCGGGAACAATGGGCTAGTAACCCCTTTTCCTGTATAGATTTACTAAAAAGAAAAAGAAGAAAACCGTCAAAGTGGGATGTTTGAATGTGCGTGGATGTTGTGCGAATGATAAGAAAGAGATGATTGTAGATGTTATGAATGAAAAGAAGCTGGATGTCCTGGCTTTAAGTGAGACAAAGCTGAAGGGGGTAGGAGAGTTTCAGTGGGGAGAAATAAAAGGGATTAGGTCAGGGGTTTCAAATAGAGTTAGAGCTAAAGAAGGAGTGGCAATAATGTTGAATAATCAGTTATGGCAGGTAAAGAGGGAATACAAATGTATAAATTCAAGGATTATGTGGAGTAAAATAAAAGTTGGATGTGAAAAGTGGGTTATAGTAAGTGTTTATGCACCTGGAGAAGAGAGAAGTGTAGAGGAGAGAGAGAGATTTTGGGAAATGTTGAGTGAGTGTGTGGGGAGTTTTGAACCAAGTGAGAGAGTAATTGTGGTTGGGGATCTTAATGCTAAAGTGGGTAAAAATGTTGTGGAGGGAGTAGTAGGTAAATTTGGGGTGCCAGGGGTAAATGTAAATGGGGAACCGTTAATTGAGCTATGTGTAGAAAGAGGTTTGGTAATAAGTAATACATATTTTATTAAAAAGAGGATAAATAAGTATACAAGGTATGATATAGCATGTAATGAAAGTAGTTTGTTAGATTATGTATTGGTGGATAAAAGGTGGACCCCCGATTAACGAACAAAATTCATTCCAGAAGCCTGCTCAAGTGCCATTACCAAACGAATTTACTTCCTTAAGAAATAATGTCACGTAGGTTAGTCTATCTCCATGGGGAAGTGGAACAGAATTCTTCCTCCGTAAGCCATGCGTGTCGTAGGAGGCGACTAAAATGCCGGGAGCGAGGGGCTGGTAACCCCTTCTCCTGTATATATTACTAAATGTGAAAGGAGAAACTTTCGTTTTTCCTTTTGGGCCACCCTGCCTCGGTGGGAAACGGCCGACGTGTTGAAAGAAAGAAAGGTTAGTCTATTTCAGACCCCCAAAAATACACTTCCACAAGCACTTACAATATTATACTTACATAATTGTACGATTTCCAGGGTGTTCGTTAGACGGGGGTTCACTGTATGTACATGTTTATAGAGGGGCAACGGATATATCGGATCATTATTTAGTTGTAGCTACAGTTAGAGTAAAAGGTAGATGGGACAAAAAGAAAATGGCAACAGCAAGTAAGAGAGAGGTAAAAGTGTATAAATTAAGGGAGGAGGAAGTTAGGGTGAGATATAAGCAACTATTGGCAGAAAGGTGGGCTAGTGCAAGTATGAGTAGTTGGGGGGTTGAAGAGAGTTGGGATAGTTTTAAAAATGCAGTATTAGAATGTGGGGCAGAAGTTTGTGGCTATAGGAGGGTGGGTGCAGGAGGAAAGAGGAGTGAGTGGTGGAATGAAGAAGTAAAGGGTGTGATAAAAGAGAAAAAGGTAGCTTATGAGAGGTTTTTACAAAACAGAAGTGTTAATAGAAGATCAGAGTATATGGAGAGTAAAAGAAAGGTGAAGAGAGTGGTGAGAGAGTGCAAAAGAAGAGCAGATGAAAGAATGGGAGAGGCTCTGTCAAGAAATTTTGCTGAAAACAAGACAAAATTTTGGAGTAAGATAAACAAGGTAAGAAAGCCTAGGGAACAAATGGATTTGTCAGTTAAAAACAGAGTAGGGGAGTTAGTAGATGGGGAGCTGGAGGTATTGGGTAGATGGCGGGAATATTTTGAGGAATTTTTAAATGTCGATGAAAAAAGGGAGGCAGTAATTTCATGCACTGGCCAGGGAGGTATAACATCGTTTAGGAGTGAAGAAGAGCAGGATGTGAGTGTATGGGAGGTGTGTGAGGCATTACGTAGAATGAAAGGGGGTAAAGCAGCTGGAACTGATGGGATAATGACAGAAATGTTAAAAGCAGGGGAAATATAGTGTTGGAGTGGTAGGTATTGTTGTTTAATAAATGTATGAAAGAGGGGAAGGTACCTAGGGATTGGCAGAGAGCATGTATAGTTCCTTTATATAAAGGGAAGGGGGATAAAAGAGATTGTAAGAATTATAGGGAAATAAGTTTACTGAGTATACCAGGTAAAGTGTGTGGTAGGGTTATTATTGAAAGAATTAGAGGTAAGACAGATAGTAGGATTGCAGATGAGCAAGGAGGCTTTAGAGTGGGTAGGGGATGTGTAGATCAAGTGTTTACATTGAAGCATATATGTGAACAGTATTTAGATAAAGGTAGGGAAGTTTTCATTGCATTTATGGATTTAGAAAAGGCATATGATAGAGTGGAGAGGGGAGCAATGTGACAAATGTTGCAAGTGTATGGAATAGGTAGTAAGTTACTGAATGCTGTAAAGAGTTTTTATGAGGATAGTGAGGCTCAGGTTAGGGTGTGTAGGAGAGAGGGAGATTACTTCCTGGTAAAAGTAGGTCTTAGACAGGGCTGTGTAATGTCACCATGGTTGTTTAATATATTTATAAATGGGGTTGTAAAAGAAGTAAATGCTAGGGTGTTGGGGAGAGGAGTGGGATTAAATTATTGGGAATTAAATACAAAATAGGAGTTGACACAGTTACTTTTTGCTGATGATACTGTGCTTATGGGAGAGTCTAAAGAAAAGTTGCAAAGGTTAGTGGACGAGTTTGGGAGGGTGTGTAAAGGTAGAAAGTTGAAAGTGAACATAGATAAGAGTAAGGTGATGAGGGTATCAAACGATTTAAATAAAGAAAAATTGGATATCACATTGGAGAGAAGGATTATGGAAGAAGTGAATGTTTTAAGATATTTGGGAGTTGACTTGTCAGCGGATGGGTTTATGAAGGATGAGGTTAACCATAGAATTGATGAAGGAAAAAAGGTGAGTGGTGTGTTCAGGTATCTGTGGAGACAAAAAACGTTATCCACGGAGGCAAAGAAGGATATGTACGAAAGTATAGTGGTACCAACACTCTTATATGGGTGTGAAGCATGGGTTGCAAATGCTGCAGCGAGGAGGCGGCTGGAGGTAGTGGAGATGTCCTGTATAAGGGCAATGTGTGGTGTAAATATTATGCAGAAAATTCGGAGTGTGGAAATTAGGAGGTGTGGAGTTACTAAAAGTATTAGTCAGAGGGCTGAAGAGGGGTTGTTGAGGTGGTTTGGTCATTTAGAGAGAATGTATCAAAGTAGAATGACTTGGAGAGCGTATAAATCTGTAGGGGAAGGAAGGCGGGGTAGGGGTCGTCCTCGAAAAGGTTGGAGGGAGGGGGTAAAGGAGGTTTTGTGGGTGAGGGACTTGGACTTCCAGCAAGCATGTGTGAGCGTGTTAGATAGGAGTGAATGGAGACGAATGGTTTTTGGGACCTGACGAGCTGTTAGAGTGTGAGCAGGGTAACATTTTGTGAAGCGATTCAGGAAAACCAGTTAATTGATTTAGTTGGACTCAAGTCCTGGAAATGGGAAGTACAATGCCTGCACTTTAAAGGAGGGGTCTGTGATAGTGACAGCTGGGAGGGACTTATTCTCAGCTGTCGTATCTGAGCGCCTCTGCAAAGACAGTGATTATGTATGAGTGAGGTGAAAGTGTTGAATGATGATGAAAGTATTTTCTTTTTCGGGTTTTTCTTTCTTTTTGGGTCACCCTGCCTCGGTGGGAGATGGCCGACTTGTTGAAAAAAAAAAAAACTCTACTTACGAGCTTAATTCGTTCCAGACGGCTATTCAAGTGCCGATACCAAAGGAATTTGTTCCCATAAGAAATAATGAGAATTAGTTTAATCCATTTCAGACCCCCAAAAATACTTACAAAAGCACCTACAAAGATACACTTACATAATTGTTCGAGTTGGGAGCTGCTCGTAAGTAGAGGTACCACTGTATTTGAGTACCTCAGAGGACAGTATTTGAGAGCCACTAATGAAATGACCAGGAAATAGAATGCCACCAATTTGTATATGATGATAATGATGGAGAGAGAGGGAGGGAGGGAGGGAGAGGAGAAAGGGGAGGGAGGGGAAAGGGGAGGGTGTGTTTGTGGCAAAATTCCACTGTTAGCATCATGAAATTATAATAAAACTGGAACAAATAAGGTGGCTTCCTACAAGCTCCATACTGTTTGCTGGTAGCGGTGGTACAATAGGTCCTGGTTGCACTGTTTATATGTGACACTGCAGCAATGTTATCCGTGATGTATTGTGTGGACCTGCCTGCTTTTACATTCTTTCCCAGGTATGAGGAGGTGGTAGGAGACCTAGTGAATGAGCTGAGGGCTAAAATATTTTTTTTTTTAAGTGGTATACTTAAAGTCACACAACTTAATTGTATAAGCACATTGGACACAGATTGGTCCCCCTGCATATAAGTACACAGACTCAGTTTAAAGGTTACGGGTCAAACCTCAGAGGAAGGGAGGGAAGGCACTGGGTCAGAGAACTCTTGATCTAGATGCTACTCAAGAGTAAAGACATTTACATACCCGAGTGCATGACTGCTCACACACGGTAACACCAATTATAGACTCAGGCAGCCACATCACATAGCGACACTGTGGAAAGTTCTGGCATGACAAGTAGTAGTCACTGTTACGCTTCTGCTTCACCACAACATCACACCCACAAGATGAACACTTGCACACCTGTCGTAACAAGAAAGATAACATGAAAGATGTAAAATCTTAAAAGTAAAACTCTCTACTGTGACTTAACTTAATCAAAAAGACACACATGGTATTTAATGTATGTACTATTTGCTATATAATATTTCTTAATATGGGGATCACCACATATTTGTATGTCCTCAGATACTTCACATATAGGACCTTCAATCATGTCAGCAAATGAGAAGCATGAAAACATAATACAGTGGTACCTCGGTATATGTCCGCTTTGGAATAAGTCCAACTTGGTATACGTCCTGTTTGGACGCAAAAATTTTTGCTTGGTATACGACCTTTGTTTGGAATACGACTCACGTGCTAGAACTGTATGGGTCAAAATGAGTCAACACCACATGCTACCCTGTTTACCTCTCTCTCGAGACAAAGCCACGACTGCCCACTAGCGTCAGTAAGCCCGTTGCTACCAAATGGATGGACATCAAAAACTTTGCAGAGAAGTACCACACCAACAAAGCCCAAACAAGCCGTAATAGCATTGTCTGGAATGACAAGACAATGTCACATTTCCAAAACATCCTGAGGAGAAGGCAGAAGCAAAGTTCTTTGGACAGATTTTTAGTAAAAGTCAAACCTGGTGAGCTTCAACCAGGTCCAAATAGGAAAAAAGAGACAGAAAAGAGAAGGGGACTCTCCTTCCAAACAATAACATTTCCTCCTCCTCCCTTCTCAGCACTATCGTAGTAGGCACTCGACACTTTTCAGCAAAGTAAAGTAAGGTTAAATCTGCATTTATTTCATCTAATTCTTTTGTATTTATGCATGTATTTAAGTATTAAGCAGTATTTAAATTTTTATTTTTATTAACACATCAGCCGATTCCCACCAAGGCAGGGTGGCCCGAAAAAGAAAAACTTTCATCATCATTCACTCCATCACTGTCTTGCCAGAAGGGTGCTTTACACTACAGTTATAAAACTGCAACATTAACACCCCTCCTTCACTGTACTTCCCATCTCCAGAACTCAAGTCCGGCCTGCCGGTTTCCCTGAATCCCTTCATAAATGTTACTTTGCTCACACTCCAACAGCACGTCAAGTATTAAAAACCATATGCCTCCATTCACTCCTATCAAATACGCTCACACATGCTTGCTGGAAGTCCAAGCCCTCGCACACAAAACTTCCTTTACCCCTCCCTCCAACCTTTCCTAGGCCGACCCTACCCCTCCTTCCCTCCACTACAGATTTATACACTCTCGAAGTCACTCTGTCTCGTTCCATTCTCTCTACATGTCCAAACCACCTCAACAACCCCTCCTCAGCTCTCTGGACAATCGTTTTGGTAATCCCGCACCTCCTCCTAATTTCCAAACTCCGAATTCTCTGCATTATATTCACACCACACATTGACCTCAGACATGACATCTCCACTGCCTCCAGCCTTCTCCTCGTTGCAACATTCATCACCCATGCTTCACACCCATATAAGAGCGTTGGTATAACTATACTCTCATACATTCCCTCTTTACTTCCATGGACAAGGTTCTTTGTCTCCACAGACTCCGAAGTGCTCCACTCACCCTTTTCCCCTCATCAATTCTATGATTCACCTCATCCTTCATAGACCCATCCGCCGACATGTCCACTCCCAAATATCTGAATACATTCACCTCCTCCATACTCTCTCCCTCCAATCTGATATCCAATCTTTCGTCACCTATTCTTTTTGTTATCCTCATCACCTTACTCTTTCCTATATTCACTTTCAATTTTCTTCTTTTACACACCCTACCAAATTCATCCACCAACCTCTGCAACTTCTCTTCAGAATCTCCCAAAAACACAGTGTCATCAGCAAAAGCAACTGTGACAACTCCCACTTTGTATTTGCTTCTTTATCTTTTAGCCCAACACCTCTTGCCAAGACCCTCGCATTCACTTCTCTTACAACCCCATCTATAAATATATTGAACAACCACGGTGACATCACACATCCTTGTCTAAGGCCCACTTTTACTGGGAAATAGTCCCCTTCCCTCCTACACACTCTAACTTGAGCCTCACTATCCTCATAAAAACTCTTCACTGCTTTCAGTAACCTTCCTCCTATTCCATACACCTGCAACATCTGCCACATTGCCCCCCTATCTACCCTATCATACGCCTTTTCCAAATCCATAAATGCCACAAAAACATCTTTACCCTTATCCAAATACTGTTCACCTATATGTTTCACTGTAAACACTTGGTCTACACACCCCTACCTTTCCTAAAGCCCCTTGTTCATCTGCTATCCTGCTTTCTGTTTTACTCTTAATTCTTTCAATAATAACTCTACCATACACTTTACCAGGTACACTCAACAGACTTATTCCCCTATAATTTTTGCACTCTCTTTTGTCCCCTTTGCCTTTATACAAAGGAACAATACATGCTCTCTGCCAATCCCTAGGTACCTTACCCTCTTCCATACATTTATTAAATAATAGCACCAACCACTCCAAAATTATATCCCCACCTGCTTTTAACATTTCTATCTTTATCCCATCAATCCCAGCTGCCTTACCCCCTTTCATTCTACCCACTGCCTCACGAACTTCCCTACACCCACAACTGGCTCTTCCACACTCCTACAAGATGTTATTCCTCCTTGCCCTACACACGAAATCACAGCTTCCTGTCTTCATCAACATTTAACAAATCCTCAAAATATTCTCTCCATCTTCCCGATACCTCTAACTCTCCATTTAATAACCTCCTCTCCTATTTTTAACTGTCAAATCCATTTGTTCTCTAGGCTTCCTCAACTTATTAATCTCATTCCAAAACTTTTTCTTATTTTCAACAAAATTTGCTGATAACATCTCACCCACTCTCTCATCTGCTCTCTTTTTACATTGCTTCACCACTCTTTTAACCTCTCTTTTCTCTCCATATACTCTTCCCTCCTTGCATCACTTCTACTTTGTAAAAACCTCTCATATGCTAACTTTTCTCCCTTACTACTCTCTTTACATCATCATTCCACCAATCGCTCCTCTTCCCTCCCGCACCCACTCGCCTGTAACCACAAACTTCTGCTGAACACTCTAACACTACATTTTTAAATCTACCCCATACATTTTCGACCCCATTGCCTACACTCTCACTAGCCCATCTATCCTCCAATAGTTGTTTATATCTTACCCTAACTGCCTCCTCTTTTAGTTTATAAACCTTCACCTCTCTTTTACTTACTGATTCTATTTTCCTTGTATCCCATCTACCTTTTACTCCCACTGTAGCTATAACTAAAAAGTGATCTGATATATCTGTGGCCCCTCTAGTATTTAAATTACATACGTATTTTTGTATTAAGCAGGATTTTTTTTTCATGGGAACGGATTAATCGTTTTCCTTATACAGCCTCTCCTCACTTAACGATGGAGATAGAGGCCTAAGACAACGTCGGTAAGCAATTTCATCACTAATCGAGGAATCACCCCTTACTGACACTTCAAAAGTGTCACAACCCAAAATTAAAACATTCAGTTTTATGTTTTCTGGGAAATTCCTTTCACTCTGTTTATTATTAATGGTAATACAACATGAAATAGGCCAATGACTTACTTCCGAGATATTCCAGGAAACGCCTGCATAGCTGATTATTTTAGTTTTTTTTTTTTTGGAGAAAATAGCACTTTTTTCAGTCTTTGCATAGGATAAAAGTGATCTTCTATAGTTATCCTTCAGGCGCGTAACGTTTTCTTGGTCACTTTTTTTTTATCCCTCTCTGCCCTCCACCCTTCAATACCTCTCTATATAATGTCAAGTTTTTATTAATTTGGGCATCTTTATCATGCTTCTACAGTATTTATGTTATACCTAATATCTTTTTGGAATAAATATGATAGGTAGATAACATTTATTGATAGTATAATTATACAATATTTTATAGTGGGGTGAAGCGTCATGGGGAATCATGAGTTACTGACACACTGCTCCTTCTCCCTCTGCTCTGCCCATTTTGTAATGATGCCAAATGGTGAATTAAATACATACTATATGTATTAGAAAAAAATACAGTGGACCCTCGGTTAACGAAAGGTTCCGTTAACGTAAGCTTCGGAAAACGTAAGCTTTTTTCGCAATCGGTTAGCGAAAAATTCCTCGGTTACCGAAAGGTATTAGATGTGTCCGCCTGCTCCGCATAAGCGCATGACGCCAGTGAAGCGTTGTTTACCATTGAGAGAACATTACCTAGCGCGCTCTTTCAAAGATTCACAATATATTTGATGTCTTTTTTGGTGGTTTAGTGATTGTCACTGTGAAATAAGTCACCATGGGTCCAAAGAAGCTTCCTAGTGGCACCCCAGTGGTAGCAGGCATGCAGGGAGTGTAGCATTCATGCAGAGAGTGTAGCATTCATGCAGAGAGTGTAGCATTCATGCAGGAAGTGAAGCATTCATGCAGGGAGTGTAGCATTCATGCAGGGAGTGTAGCATTCATGCAGGGAGTGTAGCATTCATGCAGGGAGTGTATCATTCATGCAGGGAGTGTATCATTCATGCAGGGAGTGTAGCATTCATGCAGGGAGTGTAGCATTCATGCAGGGAGTGTAGCATTCATGCAGGGAGTGTAGCATTCATGCAGGGAGTGTAGCATTCATGCAGGGAGTGTAGCATTCATGCAGGGAGTGTAGCATTCATGCAGGGAGTGTATTATTATTATTATTATAATCAAATAGAAGCGCTAAACCACAGGGGTTATACAGCGCTGCAGGTTATTGTAGGATGCAGGGAGAGTGGGTTGTAAGAGGGAGATGGACGATTAGTAGGGTATGGAGTGCAAGATGACGGTGGATAGTGCAGGGGTGGAGGGTAGCAAGAGATCGAGGTAGAAGGGACTGAGGGAGGTGCTAGAGGTATAATCTTCAGAGTTTGTGTAGTAAGTCAGTTTCTGTCAAAAAGTCAATGAGAGAGTCAGGATTAAAGGAGGGTCCATCTGCAAGAAGGGAAGGTAAAGAAAGGGCCGCAGAGCGAAGACGTCGTTGGAGGTAAATTCTGCGTGCTCGTTGATAGAGTGGGCAGTCCAACAGGATATGTCGAACAGACACTGGAACCTGACAATGCTCACAGAGAGGGGCAGGGAGCCTCTCCATGAGATACCCGTGAGTAAGACGAGTGTGGCCGATGCGAAGACGGGAGAGAGTAGTCTCCCAACCTCGACATTGGTGACAAGAAGAAGGCCAGAAACCTATAACCGGTTTAATAGAATGAAGTTTGTTATTCTGCAGGTCAGACCAGCGTTGTTGCCAACGGGTGCGAAGGTGGGTAGCAATGACTGCAAAATAGTCCGTGAAAGGAACACCTCTATATGAAACTGGAAGGTCATGTACTGCTGACCGCGCAGCAGTGTCTGCCTGTTCTTTATGCTTGCTAAAGATACGGCGTAACCAAAGGTGGATACGAAGAACTAGGGGGTAAGGTGTATCAATTTTACGGATAGCCTGTAAAGCACTAAGGGAGTCTGAAACGACCACAAATGGTGACTCAGGCATAGATGCAATACGGATAAGTGCCACAAGAATGGCATACAATTCAGCCGTAAATATGCTAGACCTCGTCGTCAGTCACCGTATCATCCAACCAGGATTCCGAGATGGATATAACTGCCGCTCTAGTTCTGTTAGCTAGAATCCTAATCTCTGCCAATTTTGGAAGAAGTGATCTTGCGTTGACATGAACAAAGTGAAGACCTGTTGTTATAAAACAGACATAATCATCAATATATGGTAAGGGGTCACTAGCATTAAAAATATGTAAATCAATGTCATCATTGCTAAAGGGTAACTGTGCCAAAGTGCATTTGTTACAAACAAAATGAAATCTGGCACCATTACCATAATTGAACACACATCTATTATGCACCCAACCTTTACACAATTTACATCTGGTAAGTTTACTGTTCTTCTTTCGTACCTTAGTACAGTGTATACATATGTCTGGTGGTGTCTGAGATAATAATGGTTCTATTGTCTGTGCATTACATATAGAGTTAAGGTTATCATTACTAGCAACTAGAACGTCATTATCACCATGACTTATCTGTCTGTTTTGCACCTGTACCATAGATTGAGGTCCTGGATTAGTATGAATATCGCCACTTAATAGTGCCACTATAAAAGCTGTGCGCCATTGTTTTGTTTTGGATATGTGGGGTTGCCATACCTTGCAACGATAGTGGCACTTACGTTTCTGGTATGATGGCCACTGTTGGGCTTTCACTTTCCAGGGAGCAATCACCTCATTCACCTTTTCCAGTCCCCATGACTGATTTCCTTCTTTCGAGAAATGCACAATAATGATAAATATCATTATGGCAGCCTGAACCCCTCTGATGCCAGCCATAGTTACTCTTCACTCTTTATCATTTCACAACAAAAATTTGTTTTCTTTTCTTTACTTTTTATTAAAAAGAAACCACTGATCCTATCAGACACCTAGCAATGCCTAAAATCTACTCTAGAAATCACCACTGGTTACTAGTAAATTTTCTGTTATCACATACCCGGATTACCCATCACTTGCCCCCTTACTTCGTAAACCCTCTTCACTCCTCACTTCATAGTCTGGCTTCCCCTATCACACTTCTAACTCATTTCCATCCTGGCAGTGTAAAAAGAAGTTTTTCAAAGGCGATGTCCGTACACAGCCCCATCAATCCCATTTAGCGGGGCTCGTCGTTGTTGCTATTCCTCGTAGAGTTGATGTGTCAGCCATTTTTAAAAGCAGTGAGGGAAAAAAAATGGCCACTGCCCCTGACAGATTCCTTTGAGTTTTGTCGTTAGATTTGGCGTTTTCTCCTATGTTTCCCTCCTAATGTACACTGGTCATTAATATGGAAGTCAGCTATTAAAAATATCCTTGGTTGGTTAACTATTCACTTCTTTCCCACATTTAGCACTGAGGGAGGGAGAGAACCGCTGGTATAGCCTGACAGTTTCCTGGAGTTTGTTTTGTAGATTTATCGGTTTCTCCTGTGTTTCCCTCCCATTAACACTGCTGCAGTTGATATGATGGTCAGGTACTGTCAGTATAATTAGAATGGCACTTCATAGTTGTACATCTGGCAGTAGCTGGTGATTGAATGTCAGTCAGCCATGTTTAAATGATCACTTCGTTCCCTCACCTGGCACTGAGGGAAAAAAATCGACACTACACTACATTACAGACCTGTCAGTTTCCTTGTATATTGTTGATTAGGTTTTCCCTTATGTTGACTTCCCATTAACACTGTCAGTTGATATGGGAGTCAGTCACTTTAGTGTAGTGGAAAACGTTACTTGTCAGGATTGTACGTCTGGTAGCGGGTCTGGTATTTGAATACCGGTCTCCTCTTTTGGTCATATTTGGTCCATTTCGCTGTAGTCACCATCAGTTTTCTTGTCACTGTAAGTTCCTTGTATGTTGTTGCAACAGTTCCTGCAAATAGGCCACTGCTGGAGTCTCAACGGCCCAGGGAATGGCAAAATACAGGAGCAGCCTTGTTGTTGCTGCCTGGTGCCTGGTTGGTAGTAGAAGCAGTGGTGGTAGAGGCAGTGGTTGAGGCAGTGGTTGAGGCAGTGGTTGAGGCAGTGGTGAGAGGCAGTGGTGAGAGGCAGTGGTGGTAGAGGCAGTGGTGAGAGGCAGTGGTGGTAGAGGCAGTGGTTGAGGCAGTGGTGAGAGGCAATGGTGAGAGGCAATGGTGAGAGGCAGTGGTGAGAGGCAGTGGTGGTAGAGGCAGTGGTGGTAGAGGCAGTGGTGGTAGAGGCAGTGGTAGAGGCAGTGGTGAGAGGCAGTGGTGGTAGAGGCAGTGGTGGTAGAGGCAGTGGTAGAGGCAGTGGTGAGAGGCAGTGGTAGTAGAGGCAGTGGTGGTAGAGGCAGTGGTAGAGGCAGTCTTACTGTAGAGTGCGAGGTGAGTAAACAAGATTAAATGAAGGTTCGGGAGTTTTCTAAACAAACCAGTTGTTGTTGCTGTTACCAGCCTGGACACGAATGATTTCTGTTCACTCCGTCAAGCCGACTGGAAGTGATCTAATGCAGTTAGCATTACAAACTCCGTTTTCTCTTATACTAACACGTCCGAAGGAGGAAAGAATGGGAAGATGTTTTCATAGCTAGACCAAGAATGCCCGCCACCACCGTCCTCCCCAGCCACCACATTCGTAATGACATACGTACATATTTTATTCATTCTAGAGTGTATATCAGGTTTTTATGTTATTTATATTGTTTATTATGTCATATTAGATGAATTGTGATAGATAAATAAGCTGTCGAGTTGATAATAGCTTCATAGTGAAGTATACTATTTTGTCATGCCTCCTGACAGTAGGAACGGATTAATTGTATTTCCATTATTTCTTATGGGAAATATTAAATCGCCTTTCGAAAATTTTGTGTTAAGAACAAGCTCCTGGAACAGATTATGTTCGAATAGTGAGGGTCCACTGTCGTAACTCTGAGTTGTCGGTAAATGAGTACGTCGGTAAGTGAGAAGAGGCTGTATTTCTTATGGGAAAATTTGTTTGGTATACGTCCTGTTTGGTATAAGTCCAAGGTCCTGGAACGGATTAAGGATGTATACCGAGCTACCACTGCATAACCCCTTCTTCTGTATAAATTACTAAATGTAAAAAGAAGAAAAACTACATTTCTTCTGTTTTCGGTCACCCTGTCTCAGTGGGAGACGGCCGGTATTAAAAACACACACACACTAACACATCTAGTGCTGCACTCACAGCTATGCAGAGCAGTTTGTTACAGCCCTGTTTGCAGAATAGAAGAAGACACATGCCTTTGGTCAGGAAACCAAAACAATTTTTTGGAGTCAAATTTGCACCTCTCATTTGTTGTTCCAACTTTTTTACTTACAGACACCCAAGCATAGAATTTACACATTTTGGCTTTCCAGTGACTGATTTGTGGAAGCAGAGTTACCAACTCCTGTAGTTTCTAGATCAGAACATATACCAGCACCACCTTCATTAACAGTACCATAATAGGCAACACCAGAACCAGTAACAGCACCAGTGGAAGCACTGCTGTATTTTGTGTTTCTAGATATGTACCTACTCATTCAGAAACACCAGAACAAGCAGCACCAGATGAAGCACTATTCTGCATTTATAAATCTGTAGTAGCCCCATCTTCAAAAACAGCACCCAAAGCAGCACCAACACTAGGTGGGGCAATATTTCATATCACTTAGTCTGCTTCACCTGTGGTGTTCCATTTCTATTCCTGGCCCACCTGTTTATGTTGCATATGTGTTTCTTTAATCTTAGATTGGTTGAAAAGTGGAATGACTTGGATTAGGCAGTGAAGACAAACTACCGTATTTCGCGGCTTATAAGACTTGTTTTAGTTCTGATGCTGAGCCCATCCCACGCCCCAAACTTATAGCTCCCGTCACTGACCTTCAGTTTATAAGACGCAGGGTGGTTTTTGGAGACATTTTATTGAAAAAACATGCGTCTAATAAGCCGTGAAATACGGTTAATACACAGCTTCAAGAGTAAATATGATAGGCCCAAGAGGCCAGAAATTAGTGATGCTAATCATAATGATCTAGGAGATGGTACCAGAAGCTGAGTCCTGTGTGTGTATGTGTGTGTGCACACACACACACACACATGGAAGGTAATATACTAATGAATACTTACCGGAGTAAATTGTGGGATGTCTGGGATGGGATTGTCCACAGGTGGATACTGTGGTTCCTCGTTAAGGAACTGAGCCAGAGCTGCATCTATTTTACTAGCCTGGAAAAAATAAATTTCTATAACAAATGAAATAGAGTAGTATACAGATTTGTTAAAAATACAGTATACAGAGTTATTAAAAAATATAGTACAGGCACTCCTCACTTAACAACCAACCTGTTTAACAACCGCTCGGACTTATGACCAGCTCTCCAACCAGTCGGTATTGTAAGCTGTACGAAAACTTTGGTCTTGGAAATGGTAGCGCGTCTCAGTGTCAAGCATCTCATCTCACATCACCCTTTCTAAGTCTCAGTCTCATTTAATCAATCAGTCAGTATTCACTAACTATAGTTAGTCAGTCAAGTCAGTAAGTCAAGTAAATCAGTTTATTCAAGTAAACATACACATAAATAGTTATATAAATTATTATACATAGCAACATATGTAAACGCTGCACATATTGACTGGTACTTAGGAATCAACTAAGTTAATCACAAGCGCATATCTGAGAATCGTATGGGACACGTATGTACAGACCAATGATCTTAACCCTTTCAGGGTTTTTGACGTACTAGTACGTCTTACGCACCAGGTTGTTTGACGTACTAGTACTCCGAAATTCTAGCGCCCTCAAATCAAGCAGAAACAGGCTGGTAGGCCTAGATGTGAGAGAATGGGTCTGTGCGGTCAGTGTGTGCAGTATGATAACTGTACTTATGTGTACCTGTGCCTAAAAAAAAACTTAGTACTTGATTCTGTTTAGACATTTAAGCAATTATGTTTGCTTGGTATATATTTCTTGAAAGACAGGTGTCCCTCTGGGTTTTCTTCTATTTTCTTACTAGTTCTTGTTCTTATTTCCTCTTATCTCCATGGGGAAGTGGAACAGAATTCTTCCTCCGTAAGCCATGCGTGTCGTAAGAGGCGACTAAAATGCCGGGAGAAAGGGGCTAGTAACCCCTTCTCCTGTATATATTATTAAATGTAAAAGGAGAAACTTTCGTTTTTCCTTTTGGGCCACCCCACTTTGGTGGGAAACGGCCGACGTGTTGAAAGAATAAGAAAGAACCAAAAAAAAGTCAAATGTTATAATGTGCTTGTAGATATAAGGCAAGTAATACACATGATGGCCACAGCTGTATCTCTCCACTTGTGCAGACATGACAATTCTGCAACATGTGTAATACCTGTTCAAAAGTCTACATGACTATCAGGTTCATGAGTGGCTCTCTCTCTGAGACAGAGGGAGAGAGAGACTGGTCAGCTGGCTAGCCAGCTGGTCAGCCAGCCAGCTGAACACGTCAGTCAGTCAGTTTATTCACATAAACATACACATAACGGGATTCTTCTGGAAAGCTGCACCCAGGACCCCTGCCCCTATCCCTACAAGTCCTTCCAGTGGTTAGAGTCGCGCCTCTTACCACTGGGGTCCGGGGTTCGAGACCCGGACGAACTACTACTACCTTACTGGTCCCTCTACACCTCCTGATAACCCTGCTGACAACTCTGATAATGACACTGATGACCTTTTCTTTATTCATTGTTGTTGTAGGTTCGCCGGTATGTCCGGCCCGGGTCTTCTCCAAATGGTGACCCGGCCAGCTTTCTTTATTCAGAATAAATAAAAATGATTATCCGTATTTAGAGTATGTAAACGTAAGTAATGCATGTTAGAGCTGATTTCCTCTATTCTGTTTATTACAGTATACAGTACACTATTGAATAAACATTTAAAAATATACTAAAAATGTTATAAATGGTGCAAAGGTGACATTAAAACAATATCTAAAGATGCCCACTACCAGTAGAGTATGCTTGAAATGTCAGTAAGGGGCAGCTCCTCGCTTATCAACCAATTCGCTTAATGACCAACTCATAGGAATGGAACTCAGTAGTTAAGTGAGGAGTGAGTGTATTGTATCCAACCTTCTTCACTGATGAACAGTGAAAGGGTTAACAGGCACTCGGACAACCACCCTATTAGTCGTTATATCAAAACTTTACTGTACTGTGCACAATTACCTACCTGCCGTAAAGCTTCCTCAAAGACATGGCGGTATTTTCCAATCTGCTCGTGCAAAACCAACTGTGGATCCTTAGTTCCATCACATATTCTGCAAACATATGGAAATCAGGTACACTAATACAGTCTTGATAGAACAACTCTTATCTTTGGAAACCAGTTACCTAAATTTTGATTTCATACTAACTCTGAATCATAAACTTGTACAGCATTAATCCCATCTCTGTCGATGCTTACAATTATAAATGTACATTCACTTGAACTACTACTCTAAACATATTCAAATAGTCATTGGGCCATTCCATGACATGTTAACCTACGGTCCCCACCCAACCATCTCAGATTTATCTGAAATTTTAAGCAATTATGAATATACATTATACATACAGGTGCAACACAAGTTTCCTGTAAAAGATGGTTCAGCACATCTCTCTTAGTCCGGATAAAATTACCTCGCTAATACGGTGGGTTACGTTCCAGACCAGATCCATAAAGCAAATCACACCGTTTTTTTAACTTGCCAGTGCATGTAAAAGCACTGGCTTTTATATGCAATAGTGTTAGGCTTAAAAAAGTGAAGTGAATGATTCGCCGGTACATGTCCCGGCCCGGGCCTTTACCAGATGGTGACCCGGCGGAGGGGTGTCGCTCATCTTCTTTCTTCTGTCCTGCGCAGACATCTTGCTGTGGTCCATCCGGCTGGAGGGTGACATTTGTCTTCTTCAATCTTGCGATGGCTCCCTGGGGTGGGGAGTGTCCATAGTTGTCTTCGGTAGTAGTCTTCTTTATTCTTTCTCTTGCTCTGGTCACATTTTGGTAAGCATGCATCCTCTTGAGTCTTCGGACAGTTGCTGTCCCAGCTAGTGTTGTGATCCTGAGGAGGTCATCACGGCAACGGCAGAGTACATCTCGGCGTCAATAAATCCGAGTCTGCCTAAAAAAGATGCAAAAGTAAAAATAATACATAAAAAAGGCTACAGTTCTGTGTTTCTAACCTTAAAATACTTTAGTCCTTTGCTTTGTTTTTGCTTTGCATATAGTAGGCCTACTTGCTGTTGAATGGTAGGCCTACTTGGTGCTGAAGGTTAGGGTGGCTGTGGCACTTTCTTAATATAAGACAACAATGAAGTTTGCCTCACTGACTGACACTTCCTTTCACAAAGGATTTCTCTGTAGTATGCTACAGCACTAGCTGCTGTAATGGTGTGAAGATGGCCTCTCTCTAGTATGCTACAGCACTAGAATGGTGTGAAGATGGCCTTTCTGTAGTATGCTACAGCACTAGCTGCTGTAATGGTATGAAGATGCTTCTCTCTAGTATGCTACAGCAGTAGCTGCTGTAATGGTGTGAAGATGGCCTCTCTGTAGTATGCTACAGCACTAGCTGCTGTAATGGTGTGAAGATGGCTTCTCTGTAGTATGTACAGTGCTAGCTGCTGTAATGGTGTGAAGATGGCTTCTCTGTAGTATGCTACAGCACTAGCTGCTGTAATGGTGTGAAGATGGCTTCTCTGTAGTATGCTACAGCACTAGCTACTGTTATGGTGTGAAGATGGTTTCTTTCTTAAACCTCATGAACCAACCTCTGCTAGCTTCAAACCTCTCTTCTACAGCTGCTTTGCCTCTCTCTCAGCCTTTATAGAAATAACAAGAGTTAGAGCTTTCCTCTGGATTACGTCTTGGCTTAAAGGAATGTTGTGGCTGGTCTGATCTTCTGTCCAGACCACCAAAACGTTTTCCACTTCGGCAATAAGGCTGTCTCACTTTTTTTTATCACTTTCATGTTCACTATAGTAGCACTTTTAATTGCTTTTAACAATTTATCCTTTGAGCTCACTACTGTGCTAAATATTTGGTGCACCAAACCTAGCTTACAGCTTATCTCGGTATTCCACGTGCCTGTCTCATTAAGCTTGATCATTTCTAGTTTCTGATTTAAAGTAAGAGACTTACAACTCATCTTTTCACCAGAATTAAGCTTAGGGACCACTGTACTGTAATTAATAATCATGATAATAAGAATAGCAAGTAAAAGTTAAAATTTTGAAAATTAGCAGAATGACACTGTGATCCAAAGTGCACAAATGCTGTAAACAGACTGAGCACAGCTAACAATATGGCACCAGTCAGCTGATGTGCACATCACCGCTGAAAATAACAAACATGAATATAATTGAAAAGCTCTTTATAACTGAAGTGCCCTGAAGTGAAGCATCGTATTAGCGAGGCATGCCTCCCAGCATACATAAGGGGGATTACCAATAGACCCTTGGCAGTCTTCAAGAGGGAGCTGGACAGGCACCTAAAGTCAGTTCCTGACCAACTGAGCTGTGGTTCATACGTCAGTTTGTGTGTGACCAGCAGTAACAGCCTGGTTGATCAGGCCCTGATCCACCACGAGGCCTGGTCTTGGACTGGGCTGCAAGGGCATTGACCCCCAGAACACCCTCCAAGTCTACTCCAGGTATACCCAAAATCAAATATAAAAACAATATATATTTTTTTTTTTTTACCTTTTTAGGTCTGCTTCTAATTCTGCTCGCAAGTTGGGCTTTGACATTTGGAAGCCCATAGAATCATAGCCTTCCACTAAGCCCATACCAAGCTGGCCTGGCACAAACCTCGTGTCTTGCAGCCCCACGTACATTCGTGACTTAATAGTCTCTATGTGATCTGCATGAGTAGCATCCGTTCCTGCCAAGCAAACAAAGCTATTACAGTACTGTAGGTAAAAACCTTTAACAGCATTGATGTGCTATATACAAAAGAGTGACACAGGTTGAATTAAATAAGGTAGTACAAGAAGTATAATAAATAACTAAAATATGCAAACAATAAAAACCATCTGAGCTAAATTGATTTTTTTTTTTTCAACAAGTCGGCCGTCTCCCACCGAGGCAGGGTGACCCAAAAAGAAAGAAAATCCCCAAAAAGAAAATACTTTCATCATCATTCAACACTTTCACCACACTCATACATAATCACTGTCTTTGCAGAGGAGCTCAGATACGACAGCTGAGAATTGTCCCTCCCAGCTGTCAATATCTCAGACCCCTCCTTTAAAGTGCAGGCATTGTACTTCCCATTTCCAGGACTCAAGTCCAACTAAATCAATTAACTGGTTTTCCTGAATTCCTTCACAAAATGTTACCCTGCTCACACTCCAACAGATCGTCATGTTTAACGACCACTCAGACTTACAACCTGGTCTCTCTGACCAGTTGGTATTGTACACTGTATGAGGAAATGCAGTGCAGCGTCAAGCAATCTCCAAGATTACATACAGTGGACCCCTGGATATCGTAGTCGTCGGATTTCATAATTGTATTTGGTAATCGTAACATTTTTTCATCAAAATACTATTGGCTCGGTGATCATCATTTAGCTCGGTAATAGTCATTTGTCCCGAACTTGTCCGAGAGGTGGCCGGCCCCAAGCAAGCGGCCCGACACACCATTTACAGTCAGTGTGCCATTGTTTATCAGCCAGTGAGCATGATCCCACTCGTTCATACGATACATTTCGTAATAATTCCATTTTTTTTAGTGCTTGCAACTGCTAAATAAGCCACCATGGGCCCAAAGAAAGCTCCTAGTGCCAACCCTTTGGTAAAGGTGAGAAACACTATAGAATTCAAGAAAGACATCATTGCAAAATATGAAAGTGGAGTACGTGTGGCAGAGCTTGCCAGGTTGTATAAGAAACCCCATACAACCATCAATTCCATCATGGCCAAGAAAAAGGAAATCAAGGAAGCTGTTGTTGCAAAAGGTGCAAATATGTTCACAAAACAGAGATTGCAAATACAGTGGTACCTCGAGTTACGATGGTCCCCAAAATCGCCCTTTTATGTAAGTTTATTTTTTTAAATGCTTTTGTAAGTATATTTTTGGGGGTGTAAAAGGACTAGTCTATTTTACATTATTCCTTATGGGGATAAATTCGTTTGGTAATGGCACTTGAACAGCATTCTCGAACGAAAAAATATCGTAACTCGAGGTATCACTGTATTCGAAGATGTGGAGACTTTGTTGTTGGTGAGGATGAACCAAAAAACAGTTAGCAGGAGATAGTGTTATGCAGTCGATAATTTGTGAAAAGGCAAGGCAGTTGCATGATGATCTCGTAAAGAAAATGCCTGGAACTAGTGCTGATGACTCACAAAATCGTAATGACTCTCTGATCACGGGTTCGAACCCCACCCGTGGTATGGTTTACTAGTGCTGATGTTAGTGAATTTAAGGCCAGCAAAGGCTGCTTTGAGAGATTTAAGAAGCGTTATGGTTTTCTTCTTTTTCTTTTTAGTAAGCTATACAGGAAAAGGGGATACTACCCAGTGCTAACGGCATTGTAGTTGACTTTTACAACACGAATGGCTTACGGAGGAAAGATTCTTATTCCACTTCCCCATGGATATAAAAGGAAAAGCAATAAGAATAAGAACTATTAAGGTAATATCAAAGAAAACTCAGATGAGTGTGTATTCATAAACATGTACATGCATGTGTAGTGTGACCTAGGTGTAAGTAGAAGTAGCAAGATGTACCTGAAATCTTGCATGTTTATGAGACAGAAAAAAGACACCAGCAATCCTACCATCATGTAAAACAAAATACAGGCTTCCTTTTTACACTCACTTGGTAGAACGGTAGTACCTCCCCGAGTGGTTGCTGTCTACCAACCTACTACCTGTTGTATCTGAGTGCCTCTGCAAAGACAGTGATTATGTATGAGTGATGGTGAAAGTGTTGAATGATGATGAAAGTACAGTGGTACCCTGGATTTCTTCAATAATTAGTTCCAGAAGGCTGTTCGAATGCCGTTACAAAACGATTTTGTTCCCATAAGGACAAATGTAAATTAGATTAGTCCGTTTCAGACCCCCAAAAATACACTTTCAAAAGCACTTACAAAAATACACTTACATAATTGTTCGAGTTGGGAGCAGTATGAAATCCAGGGTACCACTGTATTTTCTTTTTGGGGATTTTCTTTCTTTTTGGGTCACCCTGCCTCGGTGGGAGACAGCCGACTTGTTGAAAAAAAAAAAAAGTGGCATACACAGTGTGGTAAGGCATGGCGAGGCTGCAAGTTCTGAAAAATGTGCGGCTGAAAAATATGTTCAGGAATTCAAGGGGTACATAGAGGCTGAACAATTCAACCCCCAACAAGCATTCAATTGTGACAAAACAGGCCTCTTTTGGAAGAAAATTCCAAAGAGGACCTACATCACGCAGGAGGAAAAGGCACTGCCAGGACACAAGCCTATGAAAGACAGGTTAACTCTCATGTTCTGTAGTAATGCTAGTGGGGATTTCAAAGTGAAGCCTTTATTAGTGTATCACTCTGAAAATTCCAGTGTTCAAGAAAAACAGTGTCGCCAAGGCTAATTTGTGTGTGATGTGGAAGGCTAACAGTAAGGCATGGGTTACAAGGAAAATTTTCCTTGATTGGTTCAATGAAGTGTTTGGCCCCAGTGTGAAGAAATATCTCCTGGAAAATAAATTGGAACTCAAGTGCCTTTTGGTAATGGACAATGCACCTGTTCATCCTCCAGACTTGGATGACCAAATGGTGGAGGAGTTTCGTTTCATCACAGTGAAGTTCTTGCCCCCTAATACCACTCCTCTCATCCAGCCCATGGACCAGCAGGTCATTTCAAACTTCAAAAAACTCTACACCAAAGCAATGTTTCAGAGGTGCTTTGATGTGACCTCAGACACTCAACTGACCCTAAGAGAGTTCTGGCAAGATCACTTCAATATCCTCCATTGAATAAACCTTATAGGTAAGGCTTGGGAGGGAGTGACTTCCAGGACTTTGAATTTTGCTTGGAGAAAATTGTGGCCAGAATGAAGGGTTTGGGGCTGACCCTGAGGAGCCTATGGCAGTTGTGGAAAGTATTGTGACATTGGGGAATTCCATGGGGTTGGATGTGAGTGGCCAGGATGTGGAAGAGTTGGTGGAGGACCATAATGAAGAGCTAACCACTGAAGAGCTGCAAGACCTTCATTTGCAACAGCAACAGAGCACAGCTCAGAAAATTGCTTCAGAGGAGGAGGAAGAGAGATGGAAGAAGGTGCCTTCTTGAAAGATTAAGGACATTTGTGCAAAGTGGAGTGAGGTGCATACATTTATGGATGAACATCACCCTGACAAAGCTGTTACAGGCCGTGTTGGCAACATGCACAATGACAAATGTCGTGTCCCATTTTAGGGAAATTTTAAAGACACCAGAAACAGAGCTGTCTGGAACAATTTTTTTGAGCGACAGGGGTCCAGTGACTCTCAAGCTGGTCCTAGTGGCATTAAAAAACAAAGAAGGGAAGTAACCCTGGAAAAGGACTTGGTACCTGAAGTCTTTATGGAAGGGGATTCCCCTTCCAAACAATAGTAACTCCTCCATCCTCTTCCCTCCTCCCGTCTTCCATACATCAACAAGTCTTCAATAAAGGTAAGTGTCATGTTCTTAATGCTTTATTCTTCATGTCTCATTATTTTCTGTGTAGGTAAATGTATATTTCATATAAAAAAAATTTTTTTTTTTAATACTTTTGGGTGTCTGGAACGGATTAATTGGATTTACATTACAGTGGACCCCCGGAAATCAGCCATAACTCGTTCCAGAATGTTGTTTGAGTGGCATTACCGAACGAATTTATTCCCATAAGGACAAATGTATATTAGATTAATTGTTTCAGACCCCCAAAAATACACTTACAAAAATACACTTACATAATTGTTCGAGTTGGGAGGTGGCCAATTTCTGGGGGTCCACTGTATTTCTTATGGGGAAAATGAATTCAGATATCGTAAAATTCGGCTTTAGTCACACTGTATTTCGTCTATAAATTTGTACTTTATTGTGCACCCCATAGACGAAGATAGAATTGGAAGCACAGCAGCACTTGGAAGAGGAAGAAGAAGAGGAAAGAATGGAAGAAATACAAAAAAGTTCACTGTAAAGGAATTATCTGGTGTATTTGTCTGTTTGTTTACATTTTCGGCGTCTCTCTCATTTACGATGGCATCTAAGGGTATGTTAGTTAATTTGTACAACTAGTTAGTTACATATACATATTATCATACATAGCAGCATATGTGTA
The DNA here is from genome assembly GCA_009830355.1 of Cherax destructor. Taxonomy (NCBI): domain Eukaryota; kingdom Metazoa; phylum Arthropoda; class Malacostraca; order Decapoda; family Parastacidae; genus Cherax; species Cherax destructor. Next base: position 60,012 of record WNWK01005541.1, on the reverse strand, counting down.
GATTACCTACAATAACCTAAAAATGTCAACGTGACATTTTTGGGTTATCCTAGGTACGTACATGTATGTAATCTGCACATATGCTGCTATCTATGTTAATTTATGTAACTGTATTTATGTGTGCATGTACCTGAATAAACTTACTTACCCTTAAATGCCATTGTAAATGAGAGAGAGATGCCGAGAATATAAATAAACAGACGAACACATCAGCTAACCCCTTTACAGTGAACAAGGTATGTCAATGACTCACGAAATCGTAATGACACTATTGCAAACAAACCATACCACGGGTGGGGTTAGAACCCGCGATCAGAGAGTCATAAAACTCCAGACAGACGTGTTAGCCCAGTGGCTAATGCATCAGTCTGGAGTTTTATGAATCTTATTGTAGCTAGCTGGCCCAGTGACTAATACGTCGGTCTGGAGTTTAATGACTCTCTGATCGCGGGTTCTAACCCCACATGTGGTATGGTAAGGTATGTCAATGGTAATAATAATACAGTACATATTATTAATATTTTCTGAGCGCCTCTGCAAAATTGGTGATTATGTATGAGTGATATGTAATGTCACCATGGTTGTTTAAACATATTTATTAACCCTTTCATGGTTTCGGTCGTACTAGTACGGCTTACGCCCTGGGGTTATGGTCGTACTAGTACGCCTAAATTCTAGCGCCCTCAAATCAAGCAGAAACAGGCTGTTAGGCCTAGATGTGATAGAATGGGTCTGTGCGGTCAGTGTGCGCAGTATAAAAAAATTCCTGCACCACACAGTGCATAATGAGGAAAAAAAAACTCTGACCGTGTTTTTGGTTTAAAACAGTGACTTTGCAGTCTATTTTCGTATGGTATTTATGCTTGTATTCTCGTTTTCTTAGTCTCATTTTATAGAATTTATGATATATTACAGAAATAGATATTATTTTGACTGGTTTCACGATGACAAGTACCTTGAAACTGAGCGCAAAGTAGCGAAAATGTTTGATTTTGGCCGATGTTCAAGAGTAAACAAATCCCACCATGCGTCCAATACACATCAACTGGAGAGTCTAATATGCTTGCACAAGTGCGCTGATATTATTTATACCATTTTTACAATGATGCAGTTGTATACATAACAGTAAATCTTCTATTTTTTGTGAGAATAATAATTCAAAATGGAAAGCAAAAGTAATGTAAGAGGGGCCTGGAGATGTGACTAATGAACAGAGAAGATGTTATTTTAGTGTCAGGAATGTCTGCCTTGTTTATTATGGACCCTATTTTGAAATTGGCATCGTTTGAAATTTGTGTGAAATTGGCCAAATTGCCATTTTCTGACCACTATTTTGGGTAGTTGAAATTGGTAAATAGGCAGTTTCTTGTACTCAATCGATAGAAGAAATGGAGTTCTAGCAAAATAGCTATAATTTTAGTAGACTGAAACATTGGAATTTGCCGAAAATAGGGCTCAAAGTGGGCGAAATCGCCGATGCGTAAATGTCATCGAAACCGCTAACTTCGTGAAAGCTTAATTCCGTTACTTTTCGATCAAATTTCATAATTTTTGTGGCGTTATGATCGGAAAAAGATTCTCTATCATTTCATAAGAATATTTTTTTTTTTTTTTTTTAAATTCTTGGACCCTGAGAACGAGTTTCAGAGAGGGTCCTTGGACCCTCAAAGGGTTAATGGGGTTCTAAAAGAAGTAAATGCTAGGGTGTTGGGGAGAGAGAGAGGTGGGATTAAATTATGGGGAATCAAATACAAAATGGGAGTTGACACAGTTACTTTTTGCTGATGATACTGTGCTTTTGAGGGATTCTAAAGAAAAGTTGCAAAGGTTAGTAGACAAATTTGGGAGGGCTTGTAAAGGTAGAAAGTTGAAAGTGAATATAAATAGGAGTAAGGTGATGAGAGTATCAAATGATTTAAAGAAAAATTTGATATCACATTGGAGGGAGGGAGCATGGAAGAGGTGAATATTTTCAGATATTTGGGAGTTGATTTATCAGCGGATGGGTTTATGAAGGATGAGATAAACCATAGAAATGATGAAGGAGAAAAAGGCGACTGGTTCGTTGAGATATCTGTGGAGACAAAAAACGTTATCCATGGATGCAAAGAAGGGAATGTATGAAAGTATAGTGGTACCAACACTCTTATATGGGTGTGACACTTGGGTTGTAAATGCTGCAGCGAGGAGGCGGCTGGAGGCAGTGGAGATGTCCTGTCTAAGGGCAATGTGTGGTGTAAATATTATGCAGAGAATTCGTAGTGTGGAAATTAAGAGGTGGTGTGGAGTTACTAAAAGTATTAGTCAGAGTTCTGAAGAGGGGTTGTTGAGGTGGTTTGGTCATTTAGAGAGAATGGAACAAAGTAGAATGACATGGAGAACATATAAATCTGTAGGGGAAGGAAGGTGGGGTAGGGGTCATCCTCGAAAAGGTTGGAGGGAGTTGGTAAAGGTTTTGTGGGCAAGGGGCTTGGATTTCCAGTAAGCGTGCGTGAGCGTGTTAAATAGGAGTGAATGAAGACGAATGGTTTTTGGGACCTAATGAGCTGTTGGAGTGTGAGCAGAGTAATATTTTGTGAAGGGATTTAGGGAAACTGGTTAGCTGGATTTGAGTCCTGGAAATGGGAAGTACAATGCCTGCACTTTAAAGGAGGGATTTGGGATACTGGCAGCTTGAAATGACTATCTAAACTTTTGTATCTGGGTGCCTCTGCAAAGACAGCATGGGTTTAGAGCAGGTCGCTCCTGTCTGTCCCAACTACTGGACCACTACGACAAGGTCCTGGATGCTCTAGAAGACAAACAGAATGCAGATGTAATATACACTGACTTTGCAAAAGCCTTTGACAAGTGTAACCATGGTGTAATAGCACACAAAATGCGTGATAAAGGAATAACAGGAAAAGTTGGTAGATGGATCTATAATTTCATAACAAATAGAACACCAAGTATAGTAGTCAACAGAGTAAAGTCTGAGGCGGCTACAGTGAAAAGCTCTGTTCCACAAGGCACAGTGCTCACTCAAATCTTGTTCCTTATCCTCATATCGGACATAAACAGGAATATAAGCCACAGTGCTGTGTCTTCCTTTGCAGATGACACCCGAATCTGCCCGACAGTGTCCTCCATTGAAGACACTGCAAGGCTCCAGGCGGACATCAACCAAATCTTTAAATGGGCTGCAGAAAACAATATGAAGATCAATGATGAGAAATTTCAATTACAGTGGACCCTTGAAAATCGTGATTAATCCGTTCCTGAGAGGCCGCCTATTTTCAAAATGGATGATTTTCAAAACCATTTTCCCCATAAGAAATAATGCAAATCAAATTAATCCATTCCAGACATCCAAAAGTATTTAAAAAATTTTTTTTTTTACATAAAATGTACATTTATCTACACAGAAAACAATGAGACATGAAGTATAAAACAGTAATAACTTGACACTTACCTTTATTGAAGAGTTGTTGATGTGTGGAAGACAGGAGGAGGGTAGAGGATTTAAGAGTTACTATTTTGGAATAGGAATTCCCTTCCATAGACTTCAAGTACCAAGTTCTTTTCCGGGGTTACTTCCCTTCTTTGTCTTTTACTGCCACAGTACATTCATTACTTTAAAATATTTGTTAGTCTTAATGTAGGAAGAGAGGTGTGTAGTATTTATTTGTAGGAATTCAGTGTAGGAAGCCTGTAGACGTAGGTACATGTATGAAGCCCCCACCCAGGGCTTCACTACACAGCCATATTATTACACTACACAGCCATATTATTACACTACACAGCCATATTATTACACTATACAGCCATATTATTACCATGTTCACTGAGTTTAATCATTTCTAACAACTACCTTTAGATGCCATCATAAACAAAGGGAGAAGTAATGAATAATTCATGCCGAGAATTGTAAACAAACGCGTATGATGGGCGGTTACTGCACCAGACGCCAGATTTACAGTTTTCTCTAATGCTGCATCAGAGAAAACGTAATGTTTACTCTCCACCCAACTCACCACTCGATAGCATATCAACAATTTTAAGTGACATTACTGTAAGATTTGGAAGGAAATTGCAATTAAAATAATTTCTTCAACAGGTTATGGTGTTGCATCACTGGGAGAAGTTTATATCATTGCCAGTGGTAAGGTTTTTTTTCCAGAAATGGGTAATTTACTGTATATATAAAATTAAATGTAGGATGTGATTCCCTATCAATCTCAAACCTCAACATCCAAGTTCACTATCAGAACTGGTCTAATTTTATCAGTATCCCTAAAATTTGTTGGTAACTGCGTGCGGCCAGCAGTAACAGCCTGGTTGATCAGGCTCTGGTCCAACAGGAGGCCTGGTCACAGACTGGGCCGCAGGGGCGTTGACCCCTGGAATCATCACCAGGTAGATGGATATGGATGGGAGAGGGGAATGTTGCAGTGACTGGTAAATGAATTTGGGAGAATATGAGGGGTATCAATAGAGTTTGGTTATGGAGGAAGTGTTCAGATATTTGGTGCAATTTGTTAGATGGTTAAATAATGAAGTGAACCATAGGGGGGGGGACAAGGTTGGTGGTACATAGAGATCTATGGAGATGGTGAACCATGGAGTAAAAATGGCATGCACCCTAACGTAGGGGTATCACCTCTTTTATGGTTGTGAAGCATGGAGTTTTGAATGTTGCAGTGAGGTGGAGATTGTTTAACTCTTTGACTGTTTTGGACGTATATATACGTCTTATGAGCCAATGTTTCGGACATATTTATACGCCTAAATTCTAGCGGCCTCAAATCAAGCAGGAGAAAGCTGGTATGCCCACATGTGAGAGAATGGGTCTGTGTGGTCAGTGTGTGCAGTATAAAAAAATCCTGCAGCAAGCAGTACATAATGAGAAAAAAAACCGACCGTGTTTTTGGATTAAAACGCCGACTTTGAGGTGTATTTTCGTATAGTATTTATGGTTGTATTCTCTTTCATGGTCTCATTTGATAGAATGGAAAACATTTTACAGGAATAGAGATGATTTTGATTAGTCGATGAGTGGAACAAACTCCCGAGTACAGTTATAGAGGCTGAAACGTTGTGTAGTTTTCGAGATAGGCTAGATAAATATATGAGTGTGTGCGGGTGGGTGTGAGTTGGTCCTGACTAGTTTGTGCTGCTGGGTCGGATGCCGTGCTCCTTCCTTAAGTGAATGTGACCTGACCTGGCTTGGTCGGGGCATAGGCTTAAGCCGGTGGGAGACTTGGACCTGCCTCGCATGGGCCAGTAGGCCTGCTGCAGTGTTCCTTCTTTCTTATGTTATGTTCTTATGTAACATTGTATCAATGTTTATATGCTATATGATATGTAACATGTTTCTTATAAAATTTTGAAGAAAATATCATAGATGGAGTAATGAAAATGTCTATATTAACCTAAAATATAACATTTAACCTAAAATAAGACATTTGTTTGAGCTTGACTGTGGTGTGGGGAAGTACATTGCCTGGTGTGGGGAAGTACCCTGCCTGGTGTGGGGAAGTACCCTGCCTGGTGTGGGGAAGTACCCTGCCTGGTGTGGGGAAGTACATTGCCTGGTGTGGGGAAGTACCCTGCCTGGTGTGGGGAAGTACCCTGCCTGGTGTGGGGAAGTACATTGCCTGGTGTGGGGAAGTACCCTGCCTGGTGTGGGGAAGTACCCTGCCTGGTGTGGGGAAGTACATTGCCTGGTGTGGGGAAGTACCCTGCCTGGTGTGGGGAAGTACATTGCCTGGTGTAGGAAAGTACCCTGCTTGGTGTGGGGAAGTACATTGCTTGGTGTGGGGAAGTACCCTGCCTAGTGTGGGGAAGTACACTGCTTGGTGTGGGGAAGTACCCTGTCTGGTGTGTTCTTTCTTGAATGCTATAATAATAATAATAATAATAATAATAATAATAATAATAATAATCTTTCTTCTTTCAACACGTCGGCCGTTTACCACCGAAGCGGGGTGGCCCAAAAGGAAAAACTAAATTTTCTCCTTTTACATTTAGTAATACAGTGGTACCTCGACTTACGATATTTTTTCATTCCAGAATGCTGTTCAAGTGCCATTACCAAACGAATTTATCTCCTTAAGAAATGTTGTAAAATAGACTAGTCCTTTTAGACCCCCAAAATTACACTTACAAAAGCATTTAAAAAAATAAACTTACATAAAAGGGTGAGTTTGGGGACCATCGTAAGTCGAGGTACCACTGTATATACAGGAGAAGGGGTTACTAGCCCCTTGCTCCCGGCATTTTAGTCGCCTCTTACATACATAGTTATTGGTAGTTACAATTATAAAACTGTAATGCAAGGAGAGCCACTGGCATGCCATGGCATTAGGGGCAGCTTATTCTAAAGACTTATTCACTAAATACTTAATACTAGAGAAATTGATTGAGTTTATTCTAGTTATATATTATTTCAAATTACAATATGATTATACTGTACATACTATTAAAAAGACAATACTAGAGAAATTGGTTGAGTTTATTCTAGTTGTATATTTTATTTCAAGTTGCAATATGTTGATGCTATACTAGTAAAATAACAATACTAGAGAAATTTATTGAGTTTCTTCTAGTTATATATTTTATTTCAAATTAACCCTTAAACTGTCCACACGTAGATCTACGTTCACTCGCGCACTGCTCCGAATATTTTGAAAAAAAAAAATCGTTTTTGTTTTTTTAAATGAAGAGCGCATTTTTATAAACAGGATAGGCTAAAAAAAAAAAATTTAGGGCCAGTACTTACCGAGATATAAGCCCGACAAGTTGGTGTTGGATGCTCACCTGACGGCAACAACAAGTCCTGCCGCTTGCAGAAGTAATGCCGATATACTTTATTTTCTAGTTTTTATTTTAATTTATACAATTTTTATGTTTTGGTAATTACAATTTATAATAGTTCTTGTGATTTCATAGCCAATCTTTGTTCTAACACTAATATTAGGTACTGAAATAGTACTCAAATAGTCACAATGACACCAACAGGTGAACAATTTCACCTGCCTTGGTCATTTACTATTGTCTATAAATATATACAAAGTATTTATAGGTCCCAGCAATGTTTTAGACATCCTGGAGTATATATGAAACTCCTTGAAGAATGGTGTTATGACAATTGTCAGATAACTACTGATAAGGCAGTGACATTGATGAATGAATGTGTGCAAGGAACCCTTGCTTTGTTTTCACTGTCTGTATCTGTCTATCTATCTATCTGTCTATCTGTCTGTCTATCTATCTGTTTATCTATCTATCTATCTGTCTATCTATCTGTCTATCTATGTTTCTATCTATCTGTCTAGCTCGGCTTATCTGTCTTTGTTTGCCTGCCTATGTGTGCCTGGAGTATAATATGAAACTCCTTGACTAATGGTGTTATGACAAGTGTCAGATAACACTGACAGCCCAATGACATTGATGAATGAATGTGCGCAGGGAACCCTCGCTTTGTTTTCACTGTATCTGTCTATCTGTCCATCTGTCTATCTGTCTATCTGTCTGTGTCTCTGTCTAGCTCTGCTTATCTGTCTTTCTGTCTGCCTGTGTGTGCCTCGAGTATATGAAACTCCTTGAAGAATGGTGTTATGACAAGTGTCAGATAACACTGACAGCCCAATGACATTGATGAATGGGAGCAGGGGACCCTCTCCTTGTTTCCACTGTCTATCTGTCTGTCTGTCTAGCTCTGCTTATCTGTCTTTCCGTCTGCCTGTGTGTGTGTCTTTCCGTCTGCCTGTGTGTGTGTCTTTCCGTCTGCCTGTGTGTGTGTGTGTCTTTCCATCTGCTTGTCTCAGTCTGAGTGCGGCTCGTAAGCCAACAGGTATTATACGCGATGCAGAAGTGACAATGCGTATTACTTGCCAGTCATGCGTATTATGTCTTATATATACAAGCATTGTATAGGACTTTGCCTGGAATTTTTGGGTTATCCTAGGTAATTTACACTATGTATAATAACTGTACTTATGTGTACATGTGAGAGAGAGAGAGAGATATTACAGATATATATAGATAGACAGAGATATAGACAGATACAGAGATATAGGACAGATAGATATAGGACAGATAGATATAGACAGATAGATATAGACAGATAGATATAGACTGATATAGACAGAGATATAGACAGATATAGACAGAGATATAGACAGATATAGACACAGAGACAGCCAGAGACAGCCAAAGCCAGCCTGCCGAATATATAAGAACATAAAAAAGAAGGAACACTGCTGAAGGCCTACTGGTCCATGCAAGGCAGGTCCATGTCACCCCCCAGCTTAGACCAATGACCCACCTAGTCAGGTCACATCCTCTGAAGGAAGGAGCACAGCATCAGACCTAGTAGCACAAGCTAGTCAGGTCCAACTCACACCCACCCACAGCCACTCATGTATTTATCGGACCTATTTTTACTTTCCTCTTATAAGTTGAGTGTTAATGCGACATGACATCAGTGAATCCATGGTGTTTGCCACATTATTTGCTCCAGCTGGCACTCAATTGAACTAGTGCTCCCACAAGGTACTAAGTGGTCCCAGATTTTTTTAATACTGCGCACACTGAGGGCGCAGACCCATTCTCTAATGTCTAGGCGACTCAGGCCTATTGCACTAAATTTGAAGGAATGAAAAATAAAACGTTGATCTACGTTCGGAGCAGTACGCGTACAAACGTATATCTACGTTTGGACAGTTAACCCTTTCAGGGTCCAAGGGGGGTCTCCGAAACTCGTTCTCAGGGTCCAAGAATTTTAAAAAAAAAAAAATTATTTTTTCTTATGAAATGATAGAGAATCTTTTTCCGATCATAACGCCACAAAAATTATGAAATTTGATCGAAAACTAACGGAATTATGCTTTCGCGAAGTTAGCGGCAGCCATGACACTTACGCATCGGCGATTTTGCCTACTTTGAGCCCTATTTTCGGCAAATTCCAATGTTTCAGGCAACTAAAATTATAGCTATTTCGTTAGAACTCCATTTCTTCTATCGATTGAGTACAAGAAACCGCCTATTTACCTATTACAACTACCCAAAATAGTGGTCAGAAAATGGCAATTTGGCCAATTTCACACAAATTTCAAACGATGCCAATTTCAAAATAGGGTCCAGAATAAACAAGGCAGACATTCCTGGCACTAAAATAACGTCTTCTCTGTTCATTAGTCACGTTTCCAGGCCCCTCTTACATTACTTTTGCTTTTCATTTTGATTTTTTATTCTCACAAAAAAATAGAAGATTTACTGTTATGTATACAACTGCATCATTGTATAAATGGTATAAATAATATTAGAGCACTTGTGCATGAATATTAGACTCGCCAGTTGATGTGTATTGGATGCATGGTGTGATTTGTTTACTCTTGAACATCGTCAAAAATCGAACATTTTCGCTATTTTGAGCTCAATTTCAAGGTACTTGTCTTTGTCAAACCAATCAAAATCATCTCCATTTCTGTAATATATCTTCCAGTCTATCAAATGAGACCACGAAAACGAGAATACATCAATAAATACCATACGAAAATAGACTGCAAAGTCGCTGTTTTAAACCAAAAACACGGTCAGAGTTTTTTTTTCCTCATTATGCACTGTGTGGTGCAGGAATTTTTTTATACTGCGCACACTGACCGCACAGACCCATTCTATCACATCTAGGCCTAACAGCCTATTTCTGCTTGATTTGAGGGTGTTAGAATTTAGGCGTACTAGTACGTCAATAACCCCAGGGCGTAAGCCGTACTAGTACGTCAATAACCCTGAAAGGGTTAAAAGGTTAACAAAATGATGATACTATACTAATTATAATGACAATATGATGATATGAAATTGCAACAAGTGTTAAGGAGGATGACAATATAAAACTGAGATTATCTTAAGGAAAATAACATTGGGTTTGAAAGTTTGTTACAGTATGAGTATTTAGTATAGGGTGAGTAGGTGATTTTTGAGAAGAGTCTTGAATTGATTTTCCGACAAGGTTAACTTAATATTTACTTGTAATGAATTCCAGATTCTGGGGCCCTTTATGTGCATAGAATTTTTACATTGGTTAGTATGGACTCGGGGTATGTCAAATAGTGATCTGTGTCTTGTATCGTGTTTCTCACATTCTTTAGCAAAGAGCTGGCACTAGGAGCTTTCTTTGGGTTCATGGTGGCTTATTTAGCAGTTGCAAGCACTAAAATGAATGGAATAATGACAAAATGTATGGTATGAATGCGTGGGTGGTGGTCACTCGCTGGTAAACAATGGCACACTGACGCTCAATGTGGTGTTTATGTGCCCAGGTGGCGGGGAGGCCACGCGGATGCGTTTCAGACCACCGGCAATTTTCAAGGAAATGGACGATTTTCAAGTCGATTTTTTGCCGAAAAAAGTGGACGATTTTCAAATTCACCGATTCTCAAGGGAGACGATTTTCAAGCGTCCACTGTACTCCAATATGGAAAACGTGAGGAAATTAAAACTTCATCGGAGTATAAAACAAATTCCAACCACATAATAGAGCGAAAAACTAACGTCAAAGACCTGGGAGTGATCATGACAGAGGATCTCACCTTCAAGGACCATAACATTGCATCAATCGCATCTGCTAGAAAAATGACAGGATGGATAATGAGAACCTTCAAAACCAGGGATGCCAAGCCCATGATGACACTCTTTAGGTCGCTTGTTCTATCTAGGCTGGAATATTGCTGCACACTAACAGCACTTTTCAAGGCAGGTGAAATTGCTGACCTAGAAAATGTGCAGAGAACCTTCATGGCATGCATAACTGCGATAAAACACCTCAATTACTGGGAACGCTTGAAGTTCCTAAACCTGTACTCCCTAGAATGCAGGCGAGAGATATCCATGATTATATACACTTGGAAAATCCTAGAGGGATTAGTACCAAACTTGCACACGAAAATCACTTCCTACGAAAGCAAAAGACTCGGCCGATGATGCAACATCCCCCCCGATGAAAGGCAGAGGTGCCACTAGCCCGTTAAGAGACAACACAATAAGTGTCAGGGGCCCAAGACTCTTCAACTGCCTCCCAGCACACATAAGGTGGATTACCAACAGACCCCTGGCTGTCTTCAAGCAGGCACCTAAAGTCAGTACCTGACCAGCCGGGCTGTGGTTCGTACGCTGGATTGCGTGCGGCCAGCTGTAACAGCCTGGTTGATCAGGCCCTGATCCACCATGAGGCCTGGTCACAGACTGAGTCGCGGGGGCGTTGACCCCCATAACTCTCTCCAGGTAAACTCCAGGTAATGTATGAGTGATGGTGAAAGTGTTGAATGATAATGAATTTTTTTTCTTTTCTTTTTGGGTTTTTCTTTTTTTTGGGTCACCCTGCCTTGGTGGCAAACGACCGATGTGTTAAAAAATTATATATAAAACATAAAATAACTTTAAAACACTTGAAATTTTGGAAAGTTTCCAGACATAATGGAGAGACGCAGTGCTCACGGAGCTCATGGGATATGTAAACAAACCGGGTGGGGCGCAGTGACCATATTAGAAAGTCAGGTGGGGGAGCTGTATAGTGATTTTTGGTCATAATTTAAAATGTCTGCATTAGCGGAACGCTGTAAGGCGAAATGCCATAAAGTGAGGCCCTACTGTACCTTGAAATTGAGCTCAAAGTAGCAAGACAACATTTATAAAGGTATTCAAGGAAACCAATTATCCAAACTCAAGTCCTGGAGGTTGGAAGTACTACAAAAGTCCTGGAGCTGGAAATTACACAGGTTATGGAAGTTGAAAGTACAGTGCCTGAACTCTAAAGGATGGGTGAGGATGATGAAGTTTGGAGGCTCGTCTGAACTGTGAAGCCAGCACACTTCTGGCAAGACAGTGATTGAGTAAATGAAAGTTAATGTGTTTCTTCTTTTTTGGGTCACCCTACTTTGGTGGGAGATGGCCAGTGTAGTAAAAAAATAAAAATATAAGTTTTACACAAAGAATTCTTTAGATGCACAAAATAAACACTAGCAATCTCCAACCAACCTATGCCATGTTTCTCCATAAGAGCAATAAGATCTGCTTCAGTCAGAAGAGGAGGAGGTGAAGTTTCACCATTGACAATTTCCAGCGAGGTCGGGTCAAACACCTGGCCTTCCTCATACTGTGGCATCACCTTGTCACTCCAACGATCATAAGGATACACATCTAAGTAGTTGCGTTCCAGGATGATGAGACCACTTGTAGTAAACTGGGAAGAAAGTATAGTATTAGTACATTATTTATACTCAACAATCAGTAACACATAACATTATCAGGGACTCATTCAAGCAATGGACAAGCTGCAATAACTATAATACTATCCTGAATATTTAGCAAAACTCTAGAACAGAAATTTTCAAACTGGGTTCTATGAAACCTCAGGGTTTCATGGGAACTTTAAGGAATTTTGTGGGGCACATCATGTGAGACTGAGGAGAGGTATAATAAAATAATATCAATCAGTAACTGGCAGTTCATACAGACACAGCAGAAAACAGAAGACAAAACTGCATACAAGCACAAGTCAAATTGATCTAATGACATTTTCTATGTTTTTTGGTTTAGTTTAGTTAGGTTTGCCATGTTTTACTGAATTATTATTACTCTCATATAATGAAATTATTATCATTATTATTACTACTACTACTACCAGCATTACTGTTGCTATTTCAAACAGTAAAATAGCCTTGTCTGACTGAGACTCCTATTGCTGGTCAACACAAACTACATATATATATATATTTTTATTTTAACAAATTAGCCATCTTCCAACGAGGCAGGGTGACCCAAAAAAGAAACACTTTCACCGTCATTCACACATAACCACTGTCTTTGCAGAGGCGCCCAGATACGACAGTTTAGATATGACTCCAAAACAGCCAATAGCAATTACTTCTTTTGCAACTCCATCTATAAATATGCTAAACAACCATGATGACATTACACATCCCTGTCTAAGACCTACTTTCACTGGAAAGAAAACTCCCTCTCCTACACACCTGAACCTGAGCCTCACTATCCTCATAAAAAACTATTTGCAGCATTTAGTAACTTACTACCTATTCCACACACTTGCAACATCTGCCACATTGCTTCCCTATCCACCCTATCATATGCCTTTTCTAAATCCATAAATGCAATGAAAATATCCTACCTTTATCTAAATATTGTTCACTTATATGCTTCAATGTAAACACTTGATCTACACATCTCTCAACCATTCTAAAGCCTCCTTGTTCATCTGCAGTCCTGCTCTCTGTCTTACCTCTAATTCTTCCAATAATAACACTACCATACACTTTACCTGATAGTATACTCGGTAAACATTTTCTTTTTCACAAACTGGTCATATCTCACCAAGGCAGAGTGACTTAAAAATCAACTCATTTCTCAATATTAACCATATCAACACTGTGCCAAATCATCTAACCAGTTTGAAGCAACTCTCCCAAATTTATGACCTCTTCTTCTACTTCTTCTTCTTTCAACAAACCGACCGTATCCCACCGAGGCAGGCTGGCCCAAAAAGAAAAACAAAAGTTTCTCTTTTTGGCTTTATTATTAACTATTTGACTTTAGTCAAAAAGAGAAGGGGTTACTAGCTACTAGCTCTCGGCATGTTAGTCGCCTAATACGACACACATGGCTTACGGAGGAAGAATTCTGTTCCACTTCCCCATGGAGATAAGCAGAAATAAACAAGAACAAGAACTAGCAAGAAAATAGAAGAAAACCCAGAGGGGTGTGTATATACAGTGGTACCTCGAGTTACGATGGTCCCCAAAATCGCCCTTTTATGTAAGTTTATTTTTTTAAATGCTTTTGTAAGTATATTTTTGGGGGTGTAAAAGGACTAGTCTATTTTACATTATTCCTTATGGGGATAAATTCGTTTGGTAATGGCACTTGAACAGCATTCTCGAACGAAAAAATATCGTAACTCGAGGTACCACTGTATATGCTTGTACATGCATCTGTAGTGTGACCTACGTGTAAGTAGAAGTAGCACGACGTACCTGAAACCTTGCATGTTTATGAGACAGAAAAAAGACACCAGCAATCCTACCATCATGTAAAACAATTATGTACAGGCTTCCGTTTTACACTCACCTGGCATGACAGTGGTACCTCCCTGGGATGTTGCTGTCTACCCACTTACTACCTAGACAGTGATTAGTATATGTGAATGATGGTGAAAGTCTTTCTTTCTTTTTGGGTCACCCTGCTTTGGTGGTAGACAGCAGGCATGTTGGAAAAAAAATATTTATATAAATACAATTTTTTTAACACGTCAGCCGTTTCCCACCGAGACAAGGTGACCCAAAAAGAAAGAAAAAACTATCATCGTTCAACACTTTCACCATCACTCACATAATCATTGTCTTTGCAGAGGTACTCAGATACGACAATTTAGATGTCCTTCAAAACTGCCAATATCCCAAACCCCTCCTTTAACCCTTTCAGGGTCCAGAGGCCAAATTTCAAAGTGTGCACCAGGGTCCAAGAATTTTCAAAAAAAAAAATTCTTAATTTTTTCTTATGAAATGGTAGAGAATCTTTTTCTGAAGGTAATAAAATAAAAAGTATGAAATTTGATGGAAAATTTACGAAATTATACTCTCGCAAATTTTGATGCGTCAGCGATATTTACGCATCGGCAATTTTGCAGACTTTGACTCCCATTTTAGGCCAATTACATTGTTCTAGTCGAACAAATTCTTAGCTATTTCTCAAGTATTACTTCTATTCTATCGATTAAGCACAAGAAATCGCCCAGTCAACTGTTTCAACTACAAAATAAAGTGATCGGAAATTGGTAATTTAGCCAATTTAACTCAAAGTTCAAAATACTATTCCAATTTCAAAATAGGGTGCAGAATAAACAATGCAGGCATTCCTGGCACTAAACTAACATTTCCTCTGTTCATTACGTACGTTTTCAGTCTTTACAAATGAATTCCATTTTGATTTTTTATTCACATAATGAATTTTTATTCAAACCAAAAAATGGAAGATTTACTATTATGCAATATTGTAATAATTGTATAAATAATATCACCACATTTGTGAACGTATATTAGACGTGTGAGGTCATTTGTTTACTCTTGAACATCAGCCAAAATTTAACATTTCCGCTACTTTGAGCTCAGTTTCAAGCCATTTCCAGTATTAAAACCAATCAAAATCATCTCTATTTCTGTAATATATCTTCCAATCTATCAAATGAGACCAAGAAATCGCAAATACAACTATAAAAGCATACGATAAAAAAAACACTGCAATGTCGCTGTTTTAATCGAAAATTACGGTCTCAGTTTTTTTCTCATTATGCACTTTGTGCTGCAGGATTTGTTTTATGTGGTGCACACTTACCACATAGATGTATTCTCTTATATGTAGGCCCAAATTTACCACTCACAGCTTATCTGAGTGAGCTGAGCTCATGGCGTAGAACTACGGTTTGGACCCTCAACTCAAAGCTGTAGAACTACGGCATGGACCCTGAAAGGGTTAAGCCGTTAACTGTCCAAACGTTGATCTACGTTCTCTCGCCCAGCGCTCCGAATATTTTGAAAAAAAAAAAATCACTTTTTTTATAGAAATAAAGAGTGCATTTTTCTACATGTAATAGAATAAAAAAAATTTAGGGTCAGGTAAATTCCAGTACTTAACGAGATATGAGACTGCAAAGTTGGCACTCGATGATCACCTGACGGCAACATGGAGTGCTGATGCTTGCAGAAATTCTACGTATTTATCGTTTTTTTTCCATTTTTTTTTTAAATTTTCTTAGTTTTTATGGTACGATAATTATGTTTTATAGTAACTCTTTTGATTTCATGGTCAATTGTTGTTTATACACAAATATTATATATGAAATTATTAATCATACTGTCACAAACACACATGTACACATTCTATTATCTACAACTATATACAGTGGACCCCCGAGTAACGAACACCCTGGAAATCGTACAATTATGTAAGTATAATATTGTAAGTGCTTGTGGAAGTGTATTTTTGGGGGTCTGAAATAGACTAACCTACGTTACATTATTCCTTAACCCTTTACCGGGCACTCCCTGGAAAATGATAATTTCGAAATGTGTTTCATATGAGTGGATAGAGTAACTCAATGTAAGGATAATGAGAACATATAATTGAAATTCTAAAAAAAACTTTTCACGCAATTGCCAATATTCAAGGACCGTCTACAGACGGTCCTGACCGTTAAAGGGTGTCAAATTCTGAATGTTGCAAATTTGCAATTGTTAATAAAACACCAAATAAGTATTTTTCTATTTTATTATACTAATATACAATATCAAAAACACAAATGGAACTTGTTTCCAAACATTTTGTAGGTATAAAAAATATAAAAGTGAACCAAAGAGCAACATGGACACATTGCAAAGGGATAAAACTTTCAAGTCCCATATTCCTGAATTTCCTGAGAAAAACAATCATTCTTGATCACTAATTGCTACAATGAAAGGCTATGAAGCAATTTCTTTCCTTCTTGATGCATAGATTTACCTTGCATACGGCACACAAAAATGAGGATGTGACATGATTTTTTGTTTTGCTGCAATAATTGCATGTAAATATTCTGCCTTGCACTGGCCAGTGACCTAGCATTTTATCAAACCTATCATTTTGGTCAAACCTCACACTGTCATCAGGCCTTTCTGCACGTTGGTACTGCACTGGAGATGGCAACAGGTCATCTGGTTCTGGATCTGAGTCACTTTCCACAAAAATGCAGAGATATTTGAACTTCTGTTGGAAGGGTTCACAATAGAACAATTTCTCATTGATCTGGAATGACAATAAGAATGTTCTGTACACACCCAGACCACTACAGAATTCATATATGCACTAGAAATTTTTATATAAATATTTATTTACTGAAATTTGAAATGTGGCCCTGACGGCGGGACCGTCTGTACACTGTCCTCTTTGTTGCACTTTTTTCAATTGCATGGTACACTCATATTATGCATATCTAACTCCTGATATATATCTCAAAATATGCCTAAACTATTCATTTACACACTGGACACAACAATAAGTACTTACCGACATTGTAGAGAGTATAATCACAGTGTATATGAGTGGAAGAAGAGCAAAAATCTGGCTCTGGGTGACGCCAAGCGAGAAGTGTTTACATTTTGGTCTCTCAACCAATGGGAAGCGAGCAGATGCCGGTCTCACTTAGCTGGAGCGACTCACAGAAGGCTTGTGATTGGTCAGAAACAGAGAACGGGAACCTAGATGCGCTGGGGGAGTAGGATGACACGTGCAAAAAACACGTGTTTAGGACCGTCTCTACACGGTCCTGCCCGGTAAAGGGTTAAGGGAGTAAATTCGTTCGGTAATGGCACTTGAGCAGGCTTCTGGAATGAAGTTTTTTACGTAACTCGGGGGTCCACTGTACAAGTATTTACATGTCCCACTTATGTTTCTACAACTATACGATTGTATAATACTCCATGAAGCATGGATTCATACAGAGTGCCAACCCACATTGGTGACACGTGTCCTTCTGCTGTTGGGGTTATTTTGTGGTGCTAGCACACACAACACACTTTTTCTGAGAATACTTCTTCTTTGGGGTAGGTGGTATTGGTATCAGGTAGTGACAGTTAGGGATGATTCAGTCTGTCACTTCCCCCACTGGCTGTGGCTGTGGTTGGGTGACATGTCGCTGTTGAGGGGCAGGTGTGATACCATACTTTTTTGCTATCTGTTTTATGACATTCAGGGAGAATTCTGCAAAACGTTGTCATTTTCCAGTCTTTATTTTGTACATATTGAAGGCATTGAGCAATGCAATATCTACAAGGTGGAAAAACATTTTTATAAACTGTACCACTTGTGACTCCTACACACACAGTCAACAAACCCTATCATCGTGTCACACTTGTCGACTAGTCGCATATTGTTCGTATAGTCGACGACAGCAGCTGGCTTTACAATACGTACGTTCATTGGTATCCCTGTTCACTTTGTCTGTTTGTACCATCTTGTTTCTGTGGATGGTTGACAGCAACGTCACGTCCCCTTTGTCATGTCACGTCAGTGTCACGTCATTGGCATGAAATGCTTGCACTGCACCATCAGCACTGCCTCCACTGAACCTTGGCATATGTTTTCTATTTCTTCTCACTGTTCCACATATCAGTATTGTTCACATGTAGGAAATCAGCGAGCATAGGGCATGTGTACCAGTTGTCTGTGTACTACAGTGTATGACCCTTGCCAAGGTATGGCTCCATCATCTTGCGAACAACATCACCGGAAATAACCAACATCCATCTGTCATCATCGAGTGTGTTTCTCCCGGTGTATACAATGACATCCAACACAACACCACTCTCACAGTCACACATAACAAAAAGTTTTGTACCAAAACGATTACGTTTGCTCAGTACATACGTTTTGCTTGACTGACAGGCGTCCCTTGAACAGAATCAAAGACTCGTCGACAACAATGTTCTTGAAGGGGTAAAAGTAGGCACTGAATTTCTGCTTCATATACATAAACACTTCCCGGATTTTATATAGGTCATTCCTGTTGGGCCTATTCCTGTCTAAGAAGTGCAACATTTGTAGCAACAGAGTGAATCTGTTGCAGGAAAGGAGGTCATGGAAGACAGGAGTACTGATGAAGTAGTCTGTGGACCAGCAATGTGTTATATATTGTGTTTATATGTATGTGCCATAAGCATGAATAAATACATTTCAGCCACAGTTGAATCTTTCCACCTGCACAGCCGTGATGATTCTGCAACCTCTGTGTTGTCCATGATATAGCGGTAATAATTGTTCATCTGGGTGACAATCAAGTTCATTATAGGCTCATCAAAGTATAACTGGAAAAAGTCTAACTCTGTAGACTCATTCGTTATGGGACATTCTGGCAGGATGCCACTTCCACTGGCATCAAAATCAAAAAGCTGTGGCACAAATATTCTTTGTGTCCAGTTCCACTCATGGTCACATGGTACAGGGTGGACCTGTGGCATGGGGTGTGGGGGAGCAGGAGGAGGGATGGGAGTGGAGGCAGCACATGGTTGAGGGGGGTTCTATGCAGTCCTTTGTCTGTCCACCCACCATGCCATGTGGTCCAGGCACCGTTCCACCCACCACTACCTCTTAATCTTCCTCCATCCCACCATATTCTCCTTCATGATCACTATCAGTGGCTGGAGTTTTGGATCGTGACCTCCCACGACCCTTGGGGACTGCATATGGCACACTGCCTGAACGTATGCGACGATGCCTAAAAGTACGCTTCACTGAGGAATAATTAATATCACTACCCTCAACGAATCCTCTAATGGCATAAAATCAATCTCATCATCACTTTCACTATCGTCATCACTAAAACAGTGGGAAAATGATAGTTTCCTCTTGCGTAGTTGCCTCTGGGTAGTAACACTGGCCACTCCAGAGGTGCCTGGCCCAGGGTCTTGTGTGGCCACACTGGCCACCCCAGAAGTGCTTGGCCCAGGGCCTGAGTGCTTGGCTGGGGGTCTGGCATGACCATACTGGCCACCCCAGAGGTAATGGGCTAAGGGTCATCTGGATTATCGTCAATATTTTCACTAATTCCTTGATCATTAGTGGCCACATCGGTCTCAGATCCCCTAAACTCACATTCTATATCACTTTCCTCGAATAATAGTGTTAATACGACGAGGCGTGAGTGAATCAAGAGGGTTTGCCATGATGTTGACCCAAGATGGAGCTGAATGTAACTGGTGCTACCATGTGGTACTATGGGGTCCCCAATTTTTTTCAAAAGTACACACTGAATGAGTAAACCCATTCTCTCATGTCTAGGCCACCCAGGCATATCGCTTTAAAGCCAGGAAAAATATAACGTAGATCTACATTCAGAGCGCTAGTGGTAAGAACGTAGATCTACGTTTGGACTGTTAAGGGATTAAAGTGCAGGCATTATACTTCCCACTTTCAGGACTCAAGTCTGGCTAACCAGTTTCCCTGAATCCCTTCACAAAATATTACTCTGCTCACTTCCGTTTTTTTTTTTTTTTTGTGCCACCCAGCTTCAGTGGGATACGGCTGGTTTGCTGAAAGAAGATTTTATATATTTATTTATATTTTTTTATATATTTATATTTTATTTTTATTTATTTTATTTGTCTATTTTATTTATTTTATTTATCTACAGTATTTATTTATCTATTTATCATTCACTCAATTGCAGATCTATCAAGACACTTACTTGTTCTCCAGCAATTTCAATATCAACGATAGTTTCCAGGCCCTTGGCATCTTTGCTGAGGCATGCCAAGAAGTGCCTCACAATAAACTCATAGATCTTCTGATCATTGCCATGCAGCTCACTGGTGTATTTGGTTGGATGAATGGGAGGATGTGCTTGATCGGACTTCTTTCCCTTGCGAGGGTTGGGACCATCCTCCAGCACACCAGCAGCAAAGCCTGGACACACCAATGTTAACTAACATCACTACATTTCTAGATAGGCAATTTTATTTACTAGTGGCTAAAAATTAAGGATTTCTGTGTTATCCTGTGTTTACCTGAAATATCGAACATTTACAGATACATAATTATATTAATGAAAAAAAAATCTACCAATGTTACACTTCAAAAATATATTCTTTCTGTATTACCATCTTCCAAACTTACAAATGAGGAACTTAAGAAACAATTTTTTTTTTATGCATGCTAAACAACAGATAAGAACACTGAGAACTTCTACACTTGTTCCAGCAATATTTTTGACATCTTTTGGTAGAAAGTTGAATAATCACAGCCCACAGATGTTCATACAGTATTCTCTTACTGTGCCCATGGTACAATAAGGATATAAAAGAGAGAGAGAGGGAAGGAAAAAGATGGAAGCCAAATCTCTTATGAATTAGGAATCAGATATGTTATATTATTGTCCATGTCAGCATATCAGGTTATATTATGGGTATCTACAGAAACAGTGATTCACTTAAAGTATTTTTCACTAAACAAACCTTTCATCTGTTCCCTATCTAGGTCATTAAGCAAGGCTCAACTGAACTAAACTTTGTATTAACTATGCTAATATAAATACGCTTCAGTCTCTGCAACCACTGTAGTTACATGCAGTAATTTTTTTTAACATGTCACCGAGGCAAGGTGACAAAAAAAGAAAAACCCAAAAAGAAAAAAAACACTTTCATCATCAATCAATACTTTCACCATCACTCATACATAATCACTGTCTTTGCAGTGGCACTCAGATATGACAGGAGAGGTTTGGGATATTGGCAGTTTAGAGGGACATGCAGTAATAACATCATCATTTCCATTCAAATTAAAGTATAACTCTTTTTCTATATGACATGTACAGAGAGTAAAGTAAAATAAAATAATGATGAGTATATTTAATATAGGCCTACCTCCCCAGTTTTGATCTTGAGTCTGCATCTCCACCAGCGGACGAAGATCAAGCTCTTTGGGGAAAATGTTAGTTTCCGTTCGAGGGTAACTTATGTAACCCTTTGTGTACAGCTTTTCTGCAATTTTCATAGTTTCCTTAGCACTGATGTGAAATTTGCGTGATGCTAATTTCTCAAGTTCCTGCAATTTAAGTATAGTAAATACCTTTTAGTGTTATTTTCACTATTGTTAAGTTCATAGATTTTACAAACTCAGAACTTGTATTAATATTGGTAGAATTACCGACAATATGTTAAGTAAAAGGACACAAATGCAACTAATGTGACATTTTATTGTGGCAACGTTTCGCTCTCCAGGAGCCTTGTCAAGCCACGGCTTGACAAAGCTCCTGGAGAGCGAAACGTTGCCACAATAAAATGTCACATTAGTTGCATTTGTGTCCTTTTACTTAACAAACTCAGAACTTGTTAGTCCCAGTAACACACTTGTTTGTCACAGTGTCACACTTGTTTGTCACAGTGGCACACTTGTTTGTCACAGTGGCACACTTGTTTGTCACAGTGGCACACTTGTTTGTCACAGTGGCACACTTGTCACAGTAACACACTTGTTTGTCACAGTGGCACACTTGTTTGTCACAGTAACACACTTGTATGTCACAGTAACACACTTGTTTGTCACAGTGGTACACTTGTCACAGTAACACACTTGTTTGTCACAGTGACACTTGTTTGTCACAGTATCGTAACACACTTGTGTTTCTGAGTATTACACTTGTATCAGTAATACACGTTTCTCTCAATAATACACTTGTGTGTCTCTCAGTGATACCTGTATATTAGTAACATTTGTTTGTCTGAATACAGTAATACATTAGTCTCTCAGTAATACTCTTGTCACAGCAATATACAGTATATATTTGTGTTTCAGTAATACACTTCTATCTCTCTCAGTAATACACTTGCATCACAGTAATACACTTTTCTGTCTTGCATAAAAACCTTGCACCACACTGTGTGAAAGATTTGGGCAAATGATAACAGAGCAATTCTAAGCTCGTTATTACAGATAACATTAGTGGGAATGCTCATCTAGGCTTCCCTGGACATGCTTTTGGTATGGGCACATCATCAACACTGTCCTCAAGGAACCAATGCAACCTGGTCCTCACAGGACACACACATGATGATGGCTTCTACTACTTTGTATGTTTAATGGCCTGCCTTATGTAATCTGATTATCTTTGCAACTGTCTCTTGTATCAGCAAATTACACCTGCCTATTTTAATTCAATATACAAAAATGTCTGACAAACTCAGCCCTCAAGACTACACAGCAAAGGGGGACCAATGATAAAACCATCCACCACACAAGACTAGAAGGCACTTAATATGCAGCCTTATTGAATCCTAAGACATTCCTCTTAGAGATGCAAGGCCAGCATAACTTTTCTGTCTTATTCACAAACCTACCAGGGTAGGATATTACAGTGGACCCTCGCTATTCGAACACTCCAAAACTCACCCTCATTCCAGAATGCTGTTCAAGTGCTGTTACCAAACAAATTTATTCCCATAAGGAATTATGTAAATTAGACTAGTCCATTTCAGACCCCCAAAAATACACTTATAAAAGCACTTACAATAATAAACTTACATAAAAGGGTGAGTTTTGGAGTGTTCGAATAGCGAGGGTCCACTGTACTTTGAAAACTGAATTACGCTAAGTGCCTTCCACCCAACATACTTTAATAACAAGCACTGTAGTATGACTTGTCAATGATGAGTGTTTATTTGTTGTCATCCAGGATGATATTTTTTCTAGTTCAAAATTAACTGTTGTTGAGTTCAACTGTATCTGGATCAAAGATCACATAAATAGTGTCTTCCATGACTAAGATTGGCCTAAGTTGTCGAGATGCATTTGGTAGGTCATTAGTGTAAAAGAATAAAGAGAGTGGTTCTAGGACACTGCCTTGCATCCCCTTATGTTGATGGGTTGAGAAGATAAATTGGTGTTCTTTATAGTCACATGTTGGAATCTGTCACTGAGGTAAGAATTTAAGTGGATGAATGAATGACCTCTTTATTCTTCCACAGTGCTCTAGTTTTAGGAGTACAATGTTATAGTATACTCAATCAGATGGATTTGCACTTTATAGACAGGTGCAACCCTACTCAGTCTTAGGATATTTGAGGATGTTTTAGATTCTATAAAAAAAAAAAAAAATTCTCAACAAGTCGGCTGTCTCCCACTAAGGCAGGGTGACCCAAAAAGAAAGAAAATCCCCAAAAAGAAAATACTTTCATCATCATTCAACACTTTCACCTCATTCATACATAATCACTGTCTTTGCAGAGACGCTCAGATACGACAGCTGAGAAGAAGTCCCTCCCAACTGTCACTATCCCAGACCCCTCCTTTAAAGTGCAGGCATTGTACTTCCCATTTCCAGGACTCAAGTCCAACTAAATCAATTAACTGGTTTCCCTGAATTCCTTCACAAAATATTACCCTGCTCACACTCCAACAGCTCGTCAGGTCCCAAAAACCATTCATCTCCATTCACTCCTATCTAACACGCTCACACATGCTTGTTTAAACTTGTTAAACATTATTACAATGGTTAAAGAAAATGTACAGTGTTCTTATAGATGAGTGAAGGTATATTAACGTTATATCCTAATTTTTAGAAAATTTATTATCAACACCTCTCTCACTCTCTCTCTCTCAGTAATAAATACACTTGTGTTTCTCTCAGAAACACACTTTTTTTTTTTCAACAAATCAGCTGTATCCCACCGAGGCAGGGTGACCTAAAAAGAAAAACGAAAATTTGTCTTTTTTTAATTTAGTAATTTATACAGAAGGGGTTACTAACCCCTTGCTCCCGAGTAACACACATTTCTGTAATATACCTGTCTCTCTCAGAAATCTCTCTCAGTAACACACTTATCTCTGTAACATACATGTCTCTCTCAGTAATATCCATTTCTCAGTAATATATTTGTCTCAATGTCAGTAATATTCATGTGGAAATAAATTGTATAAAATACCGACACAATGGAAAAATAAACACATAAGCAGTATGATGTGATCCTTTATTGACAACATTTCTCCCACACAGTAGTGGGCTTTATCAAATCACAAACAGATCTACTTGGGTGAAAGGTACGTGAATATTTATAGGATGGAGTCAGGTGGAGAATGCTGGTAGGCTGGACCTGATGAGGACCTGCACAGGACTGGTGGGTGCGTATGTAGTTATGTGGGATAACGATGAATAAGTTTCTTGGCAAGGGGTTCAGCAGAACAATGGCTTCTATAACATAGCTGAACCCCTTGCCAAGAAACTTCATCGTTATCCCACATAATTACATACGCACCCGCCAGTCCCGTGCAGGTCCTCATCAGATCCAACCTACCAAGCATTCTCCACCTGACTCCATCCTATAAATACTCATGTACCTTTCACCCAGGTAGATCTGTTTGTGACTTGATAAAGCCCACTGTGTGGGCAAAACGTTGTCAATAAAGGATCACATTATACTGCTTACGTGTATAATTTTCCAATATTCATGTGTTTCCTCCTCAGTGATACATTTGTCTCTGCCAGTAAGTTATGTATTTTATGTGAGTTTTGTAGAGCAAAGCTAAAACATAAGCTGTCAACCTAACTATAAAATGAAACAGCTAAAAAAAAACGAAACTAAGAATAACATGTTACACTAATTATCATATATTTTTGTAGGTTTTAATACACAACTCACCACAGTATCCAGGGGCAGAGGCCGCCATTTGCTCTTGTTCTTAGTGATCACTTTTGTGACTCGTGCTTGTGGATTATCCTCACACATTTCAAACAACACTGTACACATTGCTCTGTCAAACAGCCGTACACGCCGCCAAGAAAACTCAATAACACCTTCTTCTCCAGCATGTGTGACTGCAAACATCACAAGATACAAATTATTACAGATTGTAATATGGTGTGGTTTATTTTAAAATTGTTATTTTGTTAAAATATTACCAGCTGAGATTAGATACATTAACAGTGGACTAATACAGATAAACCTCTTGCAATGAAGCTGCCAACAAGAGTATGATGATAGTTTGACTTTATCTATCTTGAAAGGTGGATTTAAGAGAATACTGTAGTTGCAAGCTTTTTCTTGCTTCAATGTAATAAACTCTTTGTACAGTACTAAAATCAGCACATTCATTATTTTCCACATATACAAAAAAAACATATCTTCAAAAAAGGTATATGTTAGCCTCCAAATATCTGTACTGTACCTTTAATTTTCCAAAACTGCTCAGGAATGAACTGCTGAATGGCTTTGTATCGCTCAACCACAAAACCCAGAGTTGGGAACTGACACGAGCCGTAACTAATGAGTGTCTCGGCCAATGCCTGTGGAAACACCTTCTGTAATCGTAATGTCTGAAACCTGGTGAATGCAGCACCTGTGGAAAATAAGACATTTAAGTGAGTCACCTCATGAAGATTCTCTCACTTAAAAGTATGCTCATTGTGGTTTCTGCTACTGCTCCTAATTTCTTCAGCAGCAGCAGCAGCATCAAATCCAGCAGCAGCAGCATCAAATCCAGCACCAGCAGCATCAAATCCAGCAGCAGATGCAGCAGCAGACAGAGCAGCCACAGCAGCAGCAGATGCAGCAGCCACAGCAGCAGCAAATGCAGCAGCCACAGCAGTAGCAACAGCAGCCACAGAAGCAGCTGCCGCAGCAGCAGTTGTAGTCGTTGTAGTTGTGCAGTTGTAGTCATTGTAGTCATAGTCATTGTAGTCATAGTCGTTGTAGTCATAGTCATTGTAGTCATTGGGGTAATCTTCATAGTTGTCTAAGAACAAGAGAAAAGGGGAGCATTGCAGGAGAGCTAATGGACCATGAGGGCAGGACTAAATCCCAGAGGGACAAAACCCTGAAGGACAGAACCCACCTAGGCAGAAGACAGGAAAGGCAATGAATATACTATAGGAAAAGAGAAGAGGAAGAGGTAAGGAGAGAAGAAGATAACGATCAGGTCAAGTCACGTGAGTTCTCACTAACAATCTTTTTCTTTAATTTAATCACTTTTACTTCTACCTACTGTACTCATATTTCAGCTTACTCTTACTCTAGCTGCCACCATGATGATATATATCAGTCACTCTTCTAAAAACACTTTATTCACCAGCACATAAGTTCAAAGGTGTTCTCCCTGCACAATAGCAGACAGCATATACAGTGGTACCTCGAGTTACGATGGTCCCCAAAATCGCCCTTTTATGTAAGTTTATTTTTTTAAATGCTTTTGTAAGTATATTTTTGGGGGTGTAAAAGGACTAGTCTATTTTACATTATTCCTTATGGGGATAAATTCGTTTGGTAATGGCACTTGAACAGCATTCTCGAACGAAAAAATATCGTAACTCGAGGTACAACTGTATATAGATGTTTGGTTTTTGCTTCAAGTAAGCTAGTAGAGATTTCTGAGATGGAAAGTTGACATAGAGGAAGTAAGAGGCCCAACTGAAAACAGCATGTATTTTTTCTTTGGCTTAATACAGTACTTATGAAAAATGAACTCAAGCCCTGTGATACATAAATTCTGAAAATAAGAACATTTTACTAACCTATCCTCAAATCCAGTTCAGATCGCACGTCAACAGCATCACTCTGCAGCTTGTCTGGAGTTGCAAGATTCTGCAATGCTCGCTGCACAGACATAAATGTAATCTCAGAAAATTTGGCTCTGAAATGTTGAAAGGATTACTTGACTCATGTTTGAAAATTGTAACCATAACTCACAGTTGAAGGCAGTCTAAAAAGTGTCAACAACTGGGAGAACTTGTTTGTGAGGAGAGGTGTGGAGGAAGAGTAAGATGTATTAGATGAGTGCACTGAATGGGGATGACAACAAGTCGGCCATCTCCCATCAAGGCAGGGTGACCCAAAAAGAAAGAAAATCCCCAAAAAGAAAATACTTTCATCATCATTCAACACTTTCACCTCACTCATACATAATCACTGTCTTTGCAGAGGCGCTCAGATACGACAGCTGAGAATAGTCTCTCCCAATTGTCACTACCCCAGACCCCTCCATTAAAGTGCAGGCATTGTACTTCCCATTTCCAGGACTCAAGTCCAACTAAATCAATTAACTGGTTTCCCTGAATCCCTTCACAAAATATTACCCTACTCACACTTCAACAGCTCGTCAGGTCCCAAAAACCATTCGTTTCCATTCACTCCTATCTAACACGCTCACACATGCTTGCTGGAAGTCCAAGCCCCTCGCCCACAAAACCTCCTTTACCCCCTCCCTCCAACCTTTTCGAGGACGACCCCTACCCCTCCTTCCTTCCCCTACAGATTTATACGCTCTCCAAGTCATTCTACTTTGATCCATTCTCTCTAAATGACCAAACCACCTCAACAACCCCTCTTCAGCCCTCTGACTAATACTTTTAGTAACTCCACACCTCCTTCTAATTTCCACACTCCGAATTTTCTGCATAATATTTACACCACACATTGCCCTTAGACAGGACATCTCCACTGCCTCCAGCCGCCTCCTCGCTGCAGCATTTGCAACCCATGCTTCACACCCATATAAGAGTGTTGGTACCACTATACTTTCGTACATTCCCTTCTTTGCCTCCAAGGATAACATTTTTTGTCTCCACATATACCTCAAAGCACCACTCACCTTTTTTCCTTCATCAATTCTATGGTTAACCTCACTCATTTCTTATCATACACCATAAAGCTCAATCCTGAGCAAAATATAGTCCTAATAAAAGCTTGTTATGCATACTGCATCTTTAAAAGTATAGTATCTTATATTAAATTTCTAGATAATGAAAAATAGGATAAGGTCTTCAACTCATGGCAGCCAACAGCAGCATTTCCATACATACAGCAATAATTTACCTACCTTTGTACCACCAGTGATGGCTTAACTGCCTGACACACTTCAATTATTTCAAAGCCAATATTTTCTCCTTCGCGATCACAATCGGTCCAGATAATGAGACGTGATGCAGCTCGAGCTTCCTTCTCAAGGGTGCGCTGCAAACAAAATATTGCACTGAAACCCTATTTTGGTATATTTCAGCGCTCTTCTATCAACCTTACCTGCAACTCTCAGCAGCTGCTGAAAAATTCTTGGATAGATTTAACCCCATCTTCCTGATTCCGTTGTCTTATAGGATGAGTGTATACAATACTGCCCTTTCCAATTTTGAACAGTGGGTATAACAAGTTAATAAATTCTTGAATATTCATTTATACTGAATATGACATAAGAACATAAGAAAGGAGGAACACTGCAGCAAGCCTGTTGGCCCATACTAGGCACGTCCTTCACAATCCATCCCACTAACAGGATATTTGCCCAACCCAATTTTCAATGCTACCCAAGCAATAAGCTCTGATAATTTTATTTACCCATGTGCATTTACCCATGACATCAGAAACAAAAGTGATGTGACAACATACTGTGCTCATTTTAATGTGATACAGTACTGAAGATAATGAGGGATATGCAATATGCTATCACCATCAATAGTGATCTGCAACAACAATGTGAACTATCACAACCGATGGGGATCTGTAACAACAGTGTGGACTATCATAACCAATAGTGATCTGTAACAACAGTGTGGACTATCACAACCGATGGTGATCTGTAACAATAGTGTGGACTATCACAACCAATAGTGAGCTGTAACAACAGTGTGGACTATTACAATCAATAGTGAGCTGTAACAACAGTGTGGACTGTCACAACCAATAGTGAGCTGTAACAACAGCGTGGACTATCACAACCAATAGCGAGCTGTAACAACAGTGTAGACTATCACAACCAATAGTGAGCTGTAACAAAAGTGTGGACTATCACAACCGATAGTGAGCTGTAACAACAGTGTGGACTTTCACAACCAATAGTGAGCTGTAACAACAGTGTGGACTTTCACAACCAATAGCGAGCTGTAAAAAAAGTGTGGACTATCACAACTGATAGAGATCTGTAACAAAAGTGTGGACTATCACAACCAATAGTGAGCCGTAACAACAGTGTGGACTATCACAACCGATAGAGATCTGTAACAAAAGTGTGGACTATCACCATAAATGGATTATATAAAAATCCTGGTTTCCAGATTTATGTGACACTGTGGCCAAGTGTGAGGATAAATACCAAGTGGAAGTGGTGTGAGAATATCAAGTGGTATTCTCACGTAGAACTTAGCCATACAGATTGCGAAAAGGACTTGGGGGTTATGGTAAACAGCAACCTTAAACCAAGACAGCAATGCCTAAGCATACGTAATAAGGCAAACAGATTACTGGGATTTATATCAAGAAGTGTAAGCAACAGAAGTCCAGAGGTTATATTACAACTTTATACATCGTTAGTAAGGCCTCACCTAGATTACGCAGCTCAATTCTGGTCTCCATATTAAGAACATAAGAACATAAGAAAGGAGGAACACTGCAACAGGCCTACTGGCCCATACTTGGCAGGTCCATATCAAAACCAACCCACCAACAAAAATATTTGTGCAACCCATCCCCATCGCCATCCAAGCAAGAAGCCCCGACAACACCCCTCCCCCCCACCCAACAACTGTGCAAGTCCCGTTCAAATCCAACCCCTCTCACTAACAAGAACACAGAAATAAGGAACACTGCATCAAGCCAACTGATCCACACTAGGCAAAACCCAAAACCAATCCCACAAACAAAAACTCCTATCCAACCCACCTACTCCATCCATGGAATATGCTTTGATAATAGGGTACTGAAGGAGCTGAAGCACCTGGTCCATCACCAGAGCACTGAATATGCCGAAGCACATGATCTATCACCAGGGCGTTGAAGGAGCTGAAGCACCTGGTCCATCACCAGGGCACTGAATAAGCCGAAGCACCTGGTCCATCACCAGGGTACTGAGGGAGCCGAAGCACCTGGTCCATCACTAGGGTGCTGAGGGAGCCGAAGCACCTGGTCCATCACCAGGGTACTGAAGGAGCCGAAGCACCTGGTCCATCACCAGGGTACTGAAGGAGCCGAAGCACCTGGTCCATCACCAGGGTACTGAAGGAGCCGAAGCACCTGGTTCATCACCAGAATGGATATTAATTCGTTAGAAAACATTCAGCGTAGAATGACTAAATTAATACATAGCATTAGAAATCTTCCGTAAGAAGAAAGATTGAAGACCCTAAAATTACATTCACTTGTAAGACGAAGAATGAGGGGAGACATGATCGAGGAATACAAGTGGAAAATGGGTATTAACCAAGGGGATATAAATAAAGTCTTGAGAATATCTCACCAAGAGAGAACCCGCAATAATGGATTCAAATTAGATAAGTTTAGATTTAGAAAGGATATAGGAAAGTATTGGTTTGGAAATAGGGTAGTTGATGAGTGGAACAGTCTGTCTAGTAGGGTTATTGAAGCAAGGACCTTGGGTAGTTTCAAATTTAGGTTGGATAAATTCATGAGTGAGAGGGGTTGGATTTGAGTGGGAATTGCACATGAGTAAATAGAATTATCAAAGCTTATTTCTTGGGTAGCATTGAAGATTGGGTTGAACAAATATTCTGTTAGTGGGATGGAATGTGAAGGACCTGCCTAGTATGGGCCAACAGGCCTGCTGCAGTGTTCCTCCTTTCTTATGTTCTTAATACCAAGTGGTGGAGGTGTGAGAATACCAGGTGGTGGAGGTGTGAGAATACCAAGTGGTAGAGGTTTGAGAATACCAAGTGGTAGAGGTTTGAGAATACTATGTGGTAGAGGTTTGAGAATACCAAGTGGTGGAGGTGTGAGAATACCAAGTGGTGGAGGTGTGAGAATACCAAGTGGTGGAGGTGTGAGAATACCAAGTGGTAGAGGTTTGAGAATACCAAGTGGTAGAGGTTTGAGAATACCAAGTGGTAGAGGTTTGAGAATATCAATAAATAAACACTGAAAATTCTAAGCCAATCAGGTGATGCATTCTCAAGATATAAACAAAAGTTTGAAGGAAAAAATGATAAAAGAGGAAAAAATTGGGCAAACACTTAAAGATCTCCCTTCGAGGATAATTAATATTTCCTAATTACAAAAATGAGAAATAGATGACTTTCATAAGTATTAAACTGTTTTCAATGAATTCACTCCAAGAAAGTACTTACAATTTTGAAATTTATGCAGGTACTCACTTTTATGGGGTCCATGTTTTGTGTGCAGCCCTTAACTACTGGAGCATCAAAAAGATGGAGTGGACTGCACCCTAACCACTTGCGGTAGTTGCCTGTGAACTCAAGGCTGAGTAAGTGGCCAGATACTGATGTCATAACCATGTGGCACTGCTGACCATTTAGCATCAAGTCAAACTCATAAATCTTGTTGTACACACTATAGCCATCTCTCTGTTTTGAGAAGTTAAGTGAAATATAAACTTTATACGTACATTACGGCCTTTTGAAATAATATCATATGTAAAAAGCCTCTCATCCTGATTCTTGCTAAACAAAAACTTTTATTTTCAAAATGAACAAAACTCTTACAAAATTAGGTGATACTAATATAAATACAGTGCAGTAGTACAGTATACTATAGCATCACTATAACATACAGTGCAGTAGTACAGTATACTATAGTATCACTATAACATACAGTGCAGTAGTACAGTATATAGTATCACTATAACATACAGTGCAGTAGTACAGTATATAGTATCACTAGTAGTACAGTATATAGTATCACTATAACATACAGTGCAGTAGTACAGTATACTATAGTATCACTATAACATATTCGTCTTTCTTTCAACAAATCAGCCATTTCCCACCAAGGTGGGGTGGCCCAAAGAGAAAAACAAAAGTTTCTCTTTTTAACTTTAGTAATGTATACAGGAGAAGGGGTTACTAGCCCCTTGCTCCTGGAATGTTAGTCGACTCTTACGATACGCATGACTTACGGAGGAAGAATTCTGTTCCACTTTCCCATGGAGATAAGAGGAAATAAGAACAAGAACTAGTAAGAAAATAGAAGAAAACCCAGAGGGGTGTGTATATACAGTGGACCCCCGAGTTTCGTAAAAACTTCACTCCTGAAGTCTGCTCAAGCGCCATTACCGAACGAATTTACTCCCTTAAGGAAAAATGTCACGTAGGTTAGTCTATTTCAGACCCCCAAAAATACACTTCCACAAGCACTGACAATATTATACTTACATAATTGTACGATTTCCGGGGTTTACGAAACTCGGGGGTCCACTGTATATGCTTGTACATGAATGTGTAGTGTGACCTAAGTGTAAGTAGAAGTAACAAGACATACCTGAAATCTTGCATGTTTATGAGACAGAAAAAAGACACCAGCAAACCTACCATCATGTAAAACAATTACAGGCTTTCGTTTTACACTCACTTGGCAGGACGGTAGTACCTCCCTGGGCGGTTGCTGTCTACCAACCTATTAACTAGGACTATAACATATATGAAATTTAAATTCAACCTGTGTAAATTTACATAAAATTCAGGTGTTTTACAAATATTTTTGAAGCATGTGTCACAGACAGTTCTTAGAATCATTTGGGAGAGTTTTCTGTATCTTTAGACCTTTAATTTGCATGGAGTTTCTACTCAGATAGAATCAAACACATGATATATAAAAAATATTTATTTCTTGTATTATGTCAGGCCCTGGTCCACCAAGAGGCCTGGTCACAGACCAAGCCATGGGGGGCATTGACCCCCGAAACCCTCTCCAGGTATACTCCAGGTATGCATTCTGTTACAGCTGTCCGGCAAGTTTTAGCACCAGGCCTTACCCCAGGTCCACCGACAGCCAACCCCCCCTACTCCCCCACCCACCTCCCTACTACACTAACCTCCATTAGTCCTTCCTCACTGCCAACCACTGAAGTACTGTACTAACACAATGTAAATTTTGAATCATTCTCAACCAATCTTTACCAACCAAATAAGAGTTCTCCATACATGAATAAAATTAACATAAAATCTAAATGAATTTGGTAAAAATATAACCAAGAAAAATATGTTATTGATAATTCATACTTAAGAAAATAATAATAGTTTTGATAATAATAATAATAATAATAATAATAATAATAATAATATCTTTATTTCTACAAGTACATGTACAAGGTATATAGGCCTAGTTGACATCAATGACATACTATTACAGTGGACCCTCGAAAATAGGCTCCCTTGAATATAGGCGAATTTGAAAATAGGCCACTTTTTTCGGCACAATATTGGCTTGATAATTCGTCCGTTGGCTTAAAAATAGGCGGTCGTCTGAAACGCGTCCGTGTGGCCTCCCAGCCACCTGGGCACATAAACACCACATTAAGCATCAGTGTGCCATTGTTTACCAGCGAGTGACCGCCACCCATGCATTCGGATTAATTTGATTTATATTATTTCTTATGGAGAAAATGGTTTTGAAAATCATCCATTTTGAAAATAGGTGGACTATCAGGAACGGATTAGGGACGATTTTCAAGGGTCCACTGTACAGTGGACCCCCGGTGTTCGTCCATTTTTCGTAACAGAATGCTGGTCAAGAGCCATTACCAACCGAATTTATTCCCTTAAGAAATAATGTAAAGTAGACTAGTCCTTTTAGACCCCCAAAACTACACTTATAAAAGCATTTAAAAAAATACAATTACATAAAAGGGCGTGTTTTGAGCAGGACGAACACCGGGGGTCCACTGTATATAGAAAGACGCTTGTTTTTTCAGAGCAATTCAGGCAAATTAGGTCAGTTTTGTCCCAGGATGCGACCCACATTAGTCCACTAACACCCAGGTTCCCATTTTACTGATGGTAAACATGGACAATCGGTGTAAGGAAACACGCCCAATGTTTCTACCCCTCACCGGGATGACAGAAGAGTGAGTCACTGTTCATAAGTAATTAATTGGTTCCAAAATTCTAATTCAAGCTCATCATTAACAATTAAATCTATTTTTTCTTTTATTATGGGTCACCCTACCTAGGTGGGAGAAAGCCAGAGTGTCCAAAAAACAGTATGTATATTATCAAACGTCTGGAGATCGAATCTCCTCCGGTACGGCTGGATAACATCAGGGACATGTTTCCATAAGACATCTGTTGTCCCTATCCCTGTTCACTTATCAGTTTAAAATGGGTACCTGGGTGTTAGTCGACTAGTGTTAGTCACATCCTGGGAAAAAACTGACCTAATTTGCCTGAAATGCTCAGCATAACAAGGGGCTTTCTATATAGCAGTATGTCAATGATGTCAGCTAGTCCTGTATACCATGTACATGAACTTGTAGTAAATAAAGATATTATACAGTGGTACCCCGAGTTTCATACAAAATTCGTTCCAGAAGGCTGTTCAAGTGCCGTTACCAAACAAATTTGTTCCCATAAGGAATAATGTAAATTAGATTAGTCCGTTTCAGACCCCCAAAAATACACTTACAAAAGCACTTACAATAATACACTTACATAATTGTTCGAGTTGGGAGCTGTACAAAACTCGAGGTACCACTGAATTATTATTTCTGATTACCCAGATTGTCCTGCTGCTCCCATTAGTTAAAAAATAAAAGTGACCACTCTAAGTACAGTGGAGCCTCGTTACTCGAACAATTCAGTATTCGAACGCTTTGTTCAGTAAACAAATCGCTTGGTAGTCGACCGTTTGCTCGGCACTCGACCAAACAAACACAACCTGCCAGAACTTTGGTGTAAATTATTTCGTGTTTCTTCGCATTTTTTATAGTATGTAGTATTTGTATAAACAAGTCACCATGGGGTCTAAGAGGGTTAGTGATAACAGCCAACCAAAAAGAAAATTGGTTTGGAAAAATCTGTTCTGTACTCGACCAGATCGGCACTCGAACAGCCTTCTGGAACCAATTAAGTTCGAGTGCCGAGGTTCCACTGTATTTTATAAATGAATACACAGCAAAAATATATCTGAAAATGTTAAAATTACAAAGATGTTTCATTCCAACTGATAAACTATTTTACACACTGTGTTAAAAATAAAAATACATAAAGCAACACAAAATGGTATGTTTACTGGTACAATTACAATACCACTCTATGTAACCTACCCTACTGTAGCCTCCTCTGGACATAATTTCAGCCAAGTTTTTTGCTGCATCATTCTTTTCAGCCACATTAAGAACACGAACCATCTTACTGTCGATTCGATCCTTTTCAATGTGGGAGTAGCATATGGCAACATGTAGCCTCCTAGTTAGGTCACAGTGCAGGTGCAAGAATAACCAAACCTTCGACACACTGACTGGGATGCTTGACTGAGGCAGCAGATGAAGACAATGGGAAGACAAGGTAGTGAAGCTCCGCCTCAGACTAGCTCTGAATGCAAGAGTGACCTTGAAGAATGAATTTACAAACATTTGTGTTGCAAGTGTTGATGATCATTATCACTTCTTAGCAGAGCCATAGTTTGAAAAATATTGTCTTCTAAGCCATTTTAATCCTGTAATAAAAAGAAAAATAGTATAATAATTTACAGAACTTTACTGTACATAGGCATATTCAATAAACAGTTTTTTATCAACTAGTGTGATGCATTCATATGATAATTTCAACCTGAAAAGAAAATTCAGTTATAAACTTGATGTAGAGAATAGTGTAGTCCCTAGTCAGTAGTGTAGTCCCTAGTCAGTAGTGTAGTCCCTAGTCAGTAGTGTAGTCCCTAGTCAGTAGTGTGGTCCCTGGTCAGTAGTGTGGTCCCTAGTCAGTAGTGTAGTCCCTAGTCAGTAGTGTGGTCCCTGGTCAGTAGTGTGGTCCCTAGTCAGTAGTGTGGTCCCTAGTCAGTAGTGTGGTCCCTAGTCAGTAGTGTGGTCCCTAGTCAGTAGTGTGGTCCCTGATCAGTAGTGTGGTCCCTGGTCAGTAGTGTGGTCCCTGGTCAGTAGTGTGGTCCCTGGTCAGTAGTGTGGTCCCTGGTCAGTAGTGTGGTCCCTGGTCAGTAGTGTGGTCCCTGGTCAGTAGTGTGGTCCCTGGTCAGTAGTGTGGTCCCTAGTCAGTAGTGTGATCCCTAGTCAGTAGTGTGGTCCCTAGTCAGTAGTGTGGTCCCTAGTCAGTAGTGTGGTCCCTGGTCAGAAGTGTGGTCCCTAGTCACTAGTGTGGTCCCTAGTCAGTAGTGTAGCTCCTGGTCAGTAGTGTGGTCCCTGGTCAATAGAGTGGCTCTTCGCTATGGGAATTTGGTCTGAGGCATATCCTTGTTAACATTGCTATCCTTAGTTCTAATCAAACAAGCTTTGTGGCCAGACTACACTAAAAAATTACAACAGAACTGAATGGACTTAAGAAAAAATTCAAGCAGTGGTAGACAATTTGAACACAAGAACCGCACGTGATGAGTGTGGTCTAAGATTGTCTTTTTTCATCCAAGAGCATGCAAGCTACTCTTCAGAGTCGTCCTCCAATGCACTTTTTTTGTTTGCCCTCTTCTCTAATGGTTCCACCTTTGCTGGGATGTCTCTCACACATACAGCAAAACACTTATTATCTTAAGTAATTCCCTTGTGGTGCCTTCACCACCCAAATAGTAGAACACTTAGTATGTTGGTACTCTCTTTGTGATGCCTTCACCACTCAAATAGTAGAACACTTAGTATGTTGGTACTTCCTTTGTGATGCCTTCACCACTCAGATAGTACAACACTTAATGATGCCTTCACCACCAAGATAGTAAAGCAGGTAAAATTTCTTCTTTTCTATGGATTCATTATAAAAATAATTGTTGCAACTCTGCATTCTTAACTAACACCGATTTGCTTCATCAGCTATAGCTACCATTCCTTCAGCCAGTTTGTACTCTTCCCTCAGCACTTCTGTCTCTCTTCTTTCTCTCCATCTCTTTCCCCCACGTCATACAGCAAGTTTAGTATTGTAATATAGAACTTTAGCTTAAGGAATCATACAGGAGCCAGGAAACACAGGAAGAACTTAAAGCCATGAATGAAATTGAAAAAAGAAATTATTTTCTTACGCCAAATCAAGGGCAAAAACCACATCTAGTATTAGGCCCCTGCTTAAATGAGATGGAACTTACACAAATGACAGCAAAGAAATGAGTGAGATACTGAAGTCTCAATATGAATCAGCATTTAGTAAGCTATTAATCAGACTATGGGTTGACAATCTAAATTATTTTTTTATGACCGAGACTCAAAATTTGGTTGATTAAAAAATTTCTGATATAATCCTAACACCACAGAACTTTGAAAAAGCAATAAGTGGCATGCCCATGCACTCTGCCCCAGGCCCTCACTCGTAGAACTCTGAGTTCACCAAGAACTAAGAAACCCTTTTCATATGCCTTAAATATTCTATGGAGAGGAAGCATAGACACAGAGGTCATCCCACAATCACTGAAAGCAACGGATATAGCCCCACTCCACAAAGGTGGCAGTAAAGCAATTGCAAAGAATTACAGACCGATATCACTAACATCCCACATCATAAAAATCTTTGAACGGGTTCTAAGAGGCAAAATTGCCAACTGCTGGATACCCAACAATTGCACAGCCAAGGGCAGAATAGGTTTAGAGCAGGCCTGCCTTTCACAACTACTGGACCACTATGACATGGTATTGGATGCACTGGAGGACAAATAAAATGCAGATGTAGTAAACACAGACTTTGCGAAAGCATTTGACAAGTGTGATCATATTGTAATAGCACACAAAATGAGTGATAAAGGAATAACAGGAAAAGTTGGTAGACGGATCTATAACTTCCTAACAAACAAAACACAAAGAGTAATATAGTAAACAGAGTAAAGTCAGAGGCAGCTACAGTGACAAGCTCTGTTCCACAAGGTACATACCCTACTTGCTCCCACCCTTCTCCTTATCCTCATATCTGACATAAACAGAGATGTAAGCCACAGTACCATGTCTTCCTTTGCTGACGATACCAGAATTTGCAGGACAGTGTCATCCATTGAGAACACTGCAAATCTCCGAGCGGACATTAACCAAGTCTTTATATGGACCTCAGAAAACAATATGAAGTTCAATGAAGACAAATTTCAATTACTCCACTATGGAAAACTCAAGGAAATGAAAACTGGACCCGAGTACAACCTCTCCTCACTTAGCGACATACTCGTTCACCGACAGCTCGGACTTACGACAGGGTCTCTGACCAGAATGCATACCTAAATAATGTACATTACAGCTGATTTCCTCTATTCTATTTATTACAATATACAGTACACTACTCTATAAACATTTAAAAATATATCAGAAATGTAAATGGTGCAAAGGTGACATTAAAACAATATCAAAGATGGTTGACATAAACCCACTACCATTATAGTATGCTCATCACTTAGCAACAAATTCATTTTCTGGCATGGTCTTATGAAGGGAACTTTGTCATTAAGTGAGGAGAGGCTGTATAAACAAATTCCAACCACACAATAGAGCAAAAACTGATGTGAAGGACCTGGGAGTGATAATGTTAGAGAATCTAATTTTCAAAGAGCACAACAATGTCTCTACCACATCTGCTAGGAAAATGATAGGATGGATAATGAGAACCTTCAAAACTAGGGATGCCAAGCCTAATAATTATGATTCTCTTCAAATCACTTGTTCTTTCTAGGCTGGAGTATTGCTATATGCTAACGAACCCTTTCAAGGCAGGCGAAATTGCAGACCTGGAGAATATACAGTGGACCCCCAGTTTTCGAGTGGTGCGGAAATCGAGGAATTCGGATTTCGAGCACTTTTTTCGGCCAAATTCCCCCCCCCCCAGATTTCAAGCATTCACTCGGAAATCGTGTGTATGAGATGCGTCCACCCACGAGCGACACCACTTCCTCACGCGTATCACACTCAGTCTGCGTCTCTCTCTTGTTGAGTTAGGAATAGTCTGCGTGTTCATCCATTCATTTTTGTGCTTGGTTATTGATTGTGATTGTGAAATAAGCCACCATGGGGCCAAAGAAAGTTTAGATTGCCAGCCCTTTGGTAAAGAAAGTGAGAAACATGATAGAATTCAAGAAAGAACTTGTAAAATATGAAAGTGGTGTACGTGTGGCGGAGCTCGCCATGATGTATGGCAAGTCGACATCTACAATATGTTCCATCCTGGCGAAGAAAGCAGAAATCAAGGAAACTGATGTTGCAAAAGGAGTAAATATGCTAACGAAACAGAGATCACAAACAATCGAGGATGTGGAGAAGTTGTTGTTGGTGTGGATCAATGAGAAACAGCTAACAGGAGATAGTGTTTCTGAAAGGATAATTTGCGAGAAGGCAAGGCAGTTGCATGGGGATCTTGTGAATAAAATGCCTGGAACAAGTGCTTCTGTTAGTGAATTTAAGGCCAGCAAAGGCTGGTTTGACAGATTTAAGAAGCATAGTGGCATACAGTGTTGTAAGGCATGGCGAGGCTGCAAGTTCAGACAAACATGCGGCTGAAGAACTCGTGCATGAATTCAAGCAGTATGAAGAGGCTGAAGGATTCGTCCCCCAACAAGTGTTCAATTGTGACGAAACAGGCCTCTTTTGGAAGAAAATGCCAAAGAGGACCATCATCACGCAGGAGGAAAAGGCACTGCCAGGACACAAGCCTATGAAGGATAGGCTAACTCTTTTGTTCTGAAGTAACGCTAGTGGGGATTTCAAAGTGAAGCCTCTACTCGTGTATCACTCTGAAAATCCCAGTGTGTTCAAGAAAAACTGTCATGAAGAGTAAATTGTGTGTGATATGGAAGGCTAACAATAACCCCATGAGTCACGAAGCTAATTTTCATTGAGTGGGTCAATGAAGTGTTTGGCCCGAGTGTGAAGAAATACCTCCAGGAAAATAAATTGCCACTTAAGTGCTTCCTGGTAATGGACAATGCTCCTGCTCATCCTCCAGACTTGGAAGATCTATTGTTTGAGGAGTGCAATTTCATCACAGTGAAGTTCTTGCTCCCTAATACCACTCCTCTCATCCAACCCATGGACCAGCAGGTCATTTCAAACTTCAAAAAACTCTACACCAAAGCAATGTTTCAAAGGTGCTTTGAAGTGACCTCTTACACAGAATTGACCTTAAGAGTTCTAGAGGAATCACTTCAATATCCTCAATTGCATAAGTCTTATAGATAAGGCTTGGCAGGGAGTGACTTCCAGGACTTTGAACTCTGCTTGGAGAAAATTGTGGCCAGAATGTGTCCAAGAGAAGGATTTTGAAGGGTTTGAGGCTGACCCTGAGGACCCTACACCTATTGTTGAATGTACTGTGTCTTTGGAGAAGTCCATGGGTTGGATGTGAGTAGCGAGGATGTGGAAGAGTTGGTGGAGGACCACAGGGAAGAGCTAACCACTGAAGAGCTGCAAGACCTTCATCTGGAACAGCAACAGACTGCAGCTGAGGATATTGCTTTAGAGGAGGAGGAAGAGAGGGAGAAGAATGTGCCTTCTTCAGTGATTAAGGATATGTGTGCAAAGTGGAGTGAGTTGCAAAGCTTTGTGGAAAATTATCACCCTAACAAAACTGTTGCAAGCCATATCTGCAACATGTTCAGTGACAATGTCTTGTCCCATTTTAGGCAAATCTTAAAGATGCCAGAAACAGAGCTCTCTGGACAAATTTTTAGTGAAACAGGGGTCCAGTGCCAGAGGGACTATTGCCAAATCTGCACATGAAAATCACTCCCTACGAAAGCAAGACTCGGCAGGTGGTGCAACATCCTTCCAATGAAAAGCAGTGGTGCCATGAGTATGCTAAAAGACAGTACAATAAGTGTCAGGGACCCAAGATCGTTCAAATGCCTCCCAGTATACATAAGTGGGATTACCAATAGCCCCCTGGCTGTCTTCAAGGAGGAGCTGGACAGGCACCTAAATTCAGTTCCTGACCAGCCAGGCTGTGGTTCGTACATTGGTTTGTGTGCAGTCAGCAGTAACAGCCTGGCTGATCAGGCCCTGATCCACTTCAAAGCCTGCTCATGGACCAGGCCACAGGGGCATTGACCCCTGAAACACCCTCCAGGTATACACAAGATATACTCTTGTAATAATCCAAACATTTGAATTAAGAATGATTTCCAGGAACCTATCTTGTTTTTTAAGTTGGTGCTTTACTACTATATAGAGTGATCCTTTGCTGTTTGCAAAAGCTTCATCACGTGAAAACTCTTTACCAATCTCTCATTTACCCTTACCTCACCTATGGTATTTGTGCATGGGACTCAACCACAGCAAATCACCTTAAACCTTTAATAACCCAACAAAAAGCTGCAGTGCGATTGATTACCAACTCCTGCACTAGACAGCACACTCCACTGCTTTTTAAGACCTTTAACTTGCTTAATATACAAAACATCCACACTTATTATTGTGCCTACTACATACACAGAACATTATTCTCAAATATTAACCCTCCTCTCAAACTCCCCCTTGATAACTACAACAGAACATACAGGCATAACACAAGGCACAGATCACTCTTCGATATCCCTCATGTTCATCTCTCCCTATGCAAAAATGTTATGCACATAAAGGGCTCGAAGATTTGGAATTCATTGCCAGAGCACACTAAAGGGCCCCTGCCTGCAAATCAATTTAAGGCCTTACTTAGAACTCACCTCATCACCCAAAATTAACCAGACAAACATTATAGTACTTAACACCTACCAGTTACTCAAAAAAATCCAAAATAAATTATGACTGCTCAACTATTTGATCATTTACATCAAACTTAAAATTGTTTCAATTTCATTATTGTATATTGTGCGTGGTGATTGCTCAACTATTTAATCATTACTTCAAACTTATAATTGTTTCAATTTCATTGTTTTAAATTGTGCTAAATTGTAATACAGCCTCTCCTCACTTAACAACAGATTATTATTATTATAATCAAATAGAAGCGCTAAACCACAGGGGTTATACAGCGCTGCAGGTTATTGTAGGATGCAGGGAGAGTGAGTTGTAAGAGGGAGATGGACGATTAGTAGGGTATGGAGTGCTAGATGACGGTGGGTAGTGCAGGGGTGGAGGGTAGCAAGAGATCGAGGTAGAGGGGACTGAGGGAGGTGCTAGAGGTATAATCTTCAGAGTTTGTGTAGTAAGTCAGTTTCTGTCAAAAAGTCAACAAGAGAGTCAGGATTAAAGGAGGGTCCATCTGCAAGAAGGGAAGGTAAAGAAAGGGCCGCAGAGCGAAGACGTCGTTGGAGGTAAATTCTGCGTGCTCGTTGATAGAGTGGACAGTCCAACAGGATATGTCGAACAGACACTGGAACCTGACAATGCTCACAGAGAGGGGCAGGGAGCCTCTCCATGAGATACCCGTGAGTAAGACGAGTGTGGCCGATGCGAAGACG
Source organism: Cherax destructor (assembly GCA_009830355.1). Classification (NCBI taxonomy): domain Eukaryota; kingdom Metazoa; phylum Arthropoda; class Malacostraca; order Decapoda; family Parastacidae; genus Cherax; species Cherax destructor. Next base: position 17,194 of record WNWK01005541.1, on the reverse strand, counting down.
GGAGAGAGTAGTCTCCCAACCTCGACATTGGTGACAAGAAGAAGGCCAGAAACCTATAACCAGTTTAATAGAATGAAGTTTGTTATTCAGCAGGTCAGACCAGCGTTGTTGCCAACGGGTGCGAAGGTGGGTAGCAATGACCGCAAAATAGTCCGTGAAAGGAACACCTCTATATGAAACTGGAAGGTCATGTACTGCTGACCGCGCAGCAGTGTCTGCCTGTTCATTGCCCTGTACGTCAACATGACCAGGGACCCAACAAAAAACAATATCTTTATGCTTGCTAAAGATACGGCGTAACCAAAGGTGGATACGAAGAACTAGGGGGTGAGGTGTATCAATTTTACGGATAGCCTGTAAAGCACTAAGGGAGTCTGAAACGACCACAAATGGTGACTCAGGCATAGATGCAATACGGATAAGTGCCACAAGAATTGCATACAATTCAGCCGTAAATATGCTAGCCGAGGGTAATAGATGCCCTCGTACAACGCTGTCCGGAAACACTGCTGCGAATCCGACGCCATCAGATGACTTTGAACCATCGGTGTATACTGCGATGGCATGGGAATGAGAACGGAAGTGGTCTAGAAAGAAAGAGCGAGAAGCCGCCGTAGGTAATTGGGCTTTCGCGCAAGGTAGAGGAATAGAACAGACACGGACAGCAGGAACTTCCCAAGGGGGTAGGGGAAAGGGAGATGTCACATGAACATATAGAGGTGGGAGCTAAAGGGGAAGACACGAGTGAATGTAGACGAAGAGAAAAGGGACGAAGTAAGCAGGGGCGACGAACAAATAAAGAGCGCCTACTAACATCTGTAACAATCCTATACATGGAAGGATTGCGGAGGTCATGAGAGCGAACATAATAGCGAATGCAATGTGCATCTCGACGATCGGACAAGGATGGAATGTTCGCTTCTACATAGAGGCTCTAAACCCGGGGGACGAACGAAAAGCACCAAGGCATAAGCGTAATCCCTGGTGATGGATGGGATTAAGGCTGGAAAGAGTGGCAGGAGAAGCTGCCGAATATATCTGGTCACCATAATCGAGTTTCGATAAAATTAGGGCCGAATGTAGGCGAAGGAGAGTTCTACGATCAGCCCCCCATGAAAGATGTGCGAGGGTTTTAAGGAGGTTCAGCCGGCTATGACAAGTCGCCTTCAGAGAGGTAATGTGAGGTTTCCAGGACAATCTGCGGTCAAACAGGAGGCCGAGAAACCTGACTGTATCACGTTCTGGGATACGTGAGCCGTATAGGTACAATGGATGATCAGAGACCACTGAACGTCTAGTGAACGTAATTTGATGAGTTTTGCCACTAGAAAATTTAAACCCATGAGTGGTGGCCCAATCAGAAACCTGGTTGATGGCATGCTGGAGGGAAACTGCAATGAGGTGACAGTCAGCACCTGCACAAGCTATAGCAAAGTCATCCACATAGAGCGATGACCAAATATTGGATGGGAGAACAGATGCCAGATTATTTATAGCAAGCAGAAAGAGTGTTGTGCTCAGAACACATCCCTGGGGGACACCTTCAGCTTGGACAAATTCCGGGGAGAGTTCATTACAACCCGGACCCGAAATGTCTGTCAGTTAAGAAGGCCTTAAGAAAGAATGGTAGGTTGCCTCGGAGGCCTAAGGAGTGGGCCTGGGCCAAGATATTATATCTCCAAGTTGTGTCATAAGCCTTCTCAAGGTCGAAAAGATAGCGATAACCGAATGGTTATTCGCAAAGGCATTACGAATATACGAATCCAAGCGCAGCAAGGGGTCAATGGCAGAACGGCCCTTACGGAAGCCATATTGACTAGGGAGAGACTATTGTGAGTCTCTAAATACCACATCAAACGTCTATTAACTAGACGTTCCATCACCTGCAAATTGCACTGGTAAGAGCGATGGGACGGTAGTGAGAGGAATCACGTCCCGTAGTACCTGGTTTTCGAAAAGGGAGAACAATAGCAGACTTCCACAGCTGGGGAAGAACTCCTTGCGACCATATGAGATTAAAGAGTCGTAAGAGGACAGTAAGAGCAGACTGATGTAAATGCTGCAGCATACGAATATGTATGCCGTCTGGCCCAGCTGCCGATGATCGGCAAGCAGAGAGTGTGCCTCCAGTTCTTGAAGGGTAAAAGGCACATTATAGGATTCTTCTCTAAGAGAAGAAAAATCTAAGGGCTTTAACTCGCTGGCAGACTTAGAAGAAAGGAACGAGGGGCATAGATGTAGACCCTGAGAAATGCGGACGAGATGATTACCAATTTCAGTGGCAACGGCAAGAGGGTGTGCTATATCGACACCAGCAACCTGAAGAACAGGAGCCGGGTCGTGGGAGAATTTACCACTCAATTTCCGCACTTTCTTCCAGACTGCACTCATCGAGGAAGCCGAAGTGACAGTAGAAACGTAATCTCGCCAGCAAGTGCGTTTAGCATCACGTATGACACGGCGAGCAATAGCTCTCTTCTGCTTGAAATCAAGGAGTCTCTCTGTGGTTCTGTTATACCGATACCTGCCCCATGCAGCGCGTTTCAAACACACTGCCCGAGCACAAGTAGGAGACCACCAAGGCACGCACTTCTGAGGATGCTTGCCCAAGGTTTGGGGAATAGAATGTGAAGCCGCTGTGAAGATGGAGGACGAAAAGAGATGTAAAACCTCATCAATGGAGGACGAGGTAGGAACCTCATGAAAGGCAGTAAGATGTGCGTAAAGGTCCCATTTCGCCCGGTCAAATTGCAGCGTGGCTATGAGGAGGTGGAGAAAACAGAGGGGACTTTAGGATAATTGGGAAATGATCGCTGTCATGTAAGTCCGGGAGGACAGACCAGGTGAAGTCAAGGACAGTTGATTAAGAGCAGATGGAAAGATCGATGCAGGAGAAAGAATGAGTTCGGGGATCAAAATGGGTAGGAGTACCCGTATTTAAAACATGGAGGGGAAGAAAAGCAAGAAATGCCTCCAACTGAATGCCACGGAGTCACAGTGCGACCCTTCCCAGAGAAAGTGGTGCGCGTTAAAATCGCCAAGTAATAGAAGGGTGGCGGTAAGGAAGAAACCAGAAAATCAACATCTGGGATAGACAATGCCCGTGAAGGGGAGAGATATAAAGAACAGTGTGTATACCACTTATTCAAGTGGATACGGGCTGCTGTGTAATGTAAGGAAGAAGGGACATAGAGCTGACGGTATGCAACACCAGTGCGTATAAGGAGAGCACTTTGAAGGTTCCATCGGAAAAAGGATCCGATGAATATAACAAATTATAGCCTGAAAAGGGCCTGATAACAGTGGATTGTAATTTGGGTTCTTGCAAACAGACCCCAATAGGGTAAAACTGGGAGAGCAACACCTGAAGCTCACCCCTGTTACCCCTGAGGCCTCGGATATTCCACTGCAAATAAGCCATGATTTATGGAGAAAAGATAGAAGTGGTAGTGAGAGGAACCTATGGACTAGGGTTAGAAAAGTCCACGTGTGGAGGCAGCGGAAGACCTGTAATCAGAGAGGGAGGAGGACGTTGTGAAGGAAGAGGGGGTTGAGACGAAGAAGAGAGATGAGGAACCTCAGATGGAGTAGTGTCCATCATCGGCCCAGTCTCTGAAATATATTCTGCAATAGCTTCCAGTGTTTCGGAAGTCAAAGATGCAGAATGGAAGACTACATTAGAAATGGAAGAAACTATCGGGGAGTCTATAGACTGTACTAAAGTAGAGGACGAGGAGGTAGAAGAGGGAACTGTCGTAGGGACTTGGGAGGGGACAGGGGATGAAGGTAGTGTATGAGGAGAAGGATGAACCTCCACACACGTTACAGAACTAGTCGGAGGCGAAGAACCTGGCAATAGGGATTTTTTGCCGGGCTTATAAGAGGGGGGGCGCTGAGGTTTAGGTGTAGGACGAGGACGTGTAGACTCAGAACTGTGCGAGTGAATAGAGGAAGGAGTGTGGATAGTATGGGAAGCCGAGGTAGGGACCTCGGAGCCAAGAACATCAAAAGGATTAGAGACAGGGGTGACGGAGGATGAGGCGACCACAGAGGAAGCCGTGGAAGTTGGGACCCCAGAAGCGGGGCGACGTTTAGCAATGCGAGAATAAGAAATACGGGGAAGTTTCCCTTCAAGGCGAAGATGAGAGACAGCCATAGCATAGGAGAAGCCTTCCGCCTCTTTGAGACAACGGATTTCCCGCTCATTCAGGTAAACCTGACAACGGCGAGAATATGAAGGATGTGCCTCATGACAGTTAAGGCAAGAGGGAGGTAGAGTACAAGAAGAACTGGCATGGTCGTCAGCACCACAGACTGGGCATTCGGCCATGGACCTGCAATATTTTGCTGGATGACCAAAACGCCAGCAGTTTCTACACTGCTGCGGTGTAGGGGTCACCTTTCGAACTTGTAAACGTTGACCTGCGATGTAGACCGAAGGTGGCAGTTCTCGGCAGTCAAACGTTAAACGAGCTATATTGCAAGGATAACGTCTTCGCTTATTGGCTGGGAGGACAAAAGTGTCAACTTTAAGGATAGGGAGTTCTTGGAGCTCAAGCTGCTCGAAAATGTCATCACCACATGTCTGGAAATTCCGTTGGACAATGGTGTGGGGCAAAATGACAGAACCACAACAAGAATTGAGGGAATGGTGCTTGTCAATAGTAACAGGTGTAGTGTCAATGGTCGTAAGAAGAGAAAGATCGCGAGCTTGGCCAGCATTCTGGACCGTGATGATGCGAGTGCCGCTCTTGAGAGCGTGAAATGAGATGTCTTTACCAACATGACGTAGCAGAGCTTTACCAATACTATGGTCTGAAAGATAGGTATTAGGAGAAGTCGGTCGCAGAGTAAAAAACTTTGTCCATTGAGTAGTTTGAAACAGAGAGTTTAAGGGGAGTGCGTGACGAGCTGGTCGTTTCTGCGATGAACGAGAAGGGAGTGTCGAATCGTCATGTGTGGGTCTTGGTCGTTTTTGTGTGGGACCGGGGGTGGTCCGATGGGAGACGGGCGAGCGATTCGAAAATTGCCGCACCGTCGAGGGAGAAGCCGGAATCAAGGTCAGAGAAGAGCGAAGGTCAGACGTATCGAAAGGGCCAGTCGGGACCCTGGTACCTGAAGCAGGTGGCGAACCAGCACCAGCAAGAGGTACAGGGGCATGAGAGGTGTCCAAAGAGTCATCCGTTAACGAGGCAGGGTCAGTACTGGGTGCGGTATCAGGAAGGGCCCGGGGTAGTGGGTTCATGGATTGGGTCAGCCATGGTTAGTTACTTCTTTCTTTTTATTTTTAAGAAAAAAAGAAAGAAGAAAAGAAAATAAAAATAAAAAAAGAATAAAAAAAAAGGGGGAACGTGGAGGAATAGCTCCTAGGAGGAATGAAAGTAAGCGTAAATCCCCCTCCGTGCCCAAGAGGACCTCAACACCGCAAGTGGTGCAGATGCAGCATGGAACCCGTGCCATACCCTACCCTTCATGCCAGTAAACCAGCAATCCGGGATAGCAACCTCACATCCACCGAGCCATCTCGGCGGACAAAAGAGAGGGCGGCCGGATATCCGCCACAAAGCATACCGCCTTCGGCCACCACCCCCAGAATCCGAAAGGTGGCCTCCAGAGATACACCCGTCGCCCGAAAGATACCCAAGGCCACCCCCCGGGTGACCGGAGAGGGATCGGGACATCCCCAGGCGATCCAGATTCCACGGCAAACTACACCACCGCCAAGGACCTAAACGGAATGGGATGGACCACGATACCCTTCCCCCTACCTAGGAACTAGAATGCCTGAGGAGAGAAGCTCCCAGGGTAAAACTGGGAAGGAAATAAGGGAGGGATGGGGAGGAGGAGGAGGAAAGGGAAAAGGGAGGATGGGGAAGATGGGAAAAAGGGAGGGGGGATTGGGGGTAATTAGGTTCGGTCTGAGGAAGAAGACCAAGAGGTCCAATTCCTCAGACTGATAGCCTCTTTACCACGACAAGGAGCCCCCCTTAAAGAGGACTTAACAACAGAGCTCCATTCCTAAGACCACGTTGGCAAGCGAATTCGTCGCTAAGTGAGGAGCATACTATACCGAATTTATTAAAGCCATATAGCATGAACTAGTTGAATATTCAATTTTCTTGTATTCAAAGTAACACACCTAATGACCATATGAACAATTACAGCATTGTTATTGCCTTATTAATCTTAAGTTAGTCTTAAGTTTGCCCGATATAATCTGCATATAAAGGGGCTTTTGGTATGTTCACCAAATTGTTAGACTCCTTTGTACAAACATACATCATGCTAAAATAAAAAAATTATTTTTATGCAGAATAGGAGATTAGAAACCAGGGCTTGAAGAAAATCCATTGAGGGATTATTGTAAGCTACATATCAATACGGTTTTTAATTATGAAAAAAGTACTATACAAAGGAAATGCTATACATACAGTACATACTGGACAGGTATTTTAGTTACTATAATTAATGCTGAGGAAGTTTGAGGGAGTGGCAGTTAGTTGAAATCCAAGGTGATGATTTTATCACATTTTGGCATGATACTGCATGTTCACTTTTTTGTTTATTTTACAAGAAGTGTCCTATGAAAAGTTATCTATTGGCCTGGTGGTCTGGTGGCTAGAGCTCTCGCTTCACACATGGAGGGCCCGGGTTCGATTCCCGGCGGGTGGAAACATTTCGATGTGTTTCCTTACACCTGTTGTCATGTTCACCTATCAGCAAATAGGTACCTGGGTTGTTAGTCGACTGGTGTGGGTCGCATCCTGGGGGACAAGATTAAGGACCCCAATGGAAATAAGACAGACAGTCCTCGATGCCGCACTGACTTTCTTGGGTTATCCTGGGTGGCTATCCCTCCGGGGTTAAAAATCCGAAGAAATCTTATCTTATCTTAATACTATGTGAGGGATAATTATTATTATTATTATTATAATCAAAAGAAGCGCTAAACCACAAGGGTTATACAGCATGTGAGGGATAAGATATCGACTGTGTTTTATCAATATTGATAAAACCTATTTTATCCAGTTTGGGAACAGAGCTACAAACGCACCACTTAACATAATGATAAACGGGTCCCCTATCACAAAACTCACAGAGGGAAAATTCTTAGGAATCCATCTTGACAGTGGCCTCAAATTTCAGACACATATACAACAAATTTCCAAGAAAGTCTCAAAGACCGTGGGAATACTATCCAAGATACGGTACTATGTTCCACAACCAGCTCTCCTTACCCTATATCACTCACTCATTTACCCCTACCTCACCTATGGAATCTGCGCATGGGGCTCTACATCAATAACTCATCTCAGACCACTAATAACACAACAAAAGGCAGCAGTTAGAATGATAACACATTCACACTCCAGACAACATACTCCACCAATATTCAAAAACCTAAACTTACTCACCATACAAAACATTCATAGTTTTTACTGTGCCTATTACATACATAGAACACTCTATGCAAATATTAACCCACCACTCAAACTTCTCCTTACCAATTTTAACAGGACACATGACCATAACACTAGACACAGATCACTCCTCGATGTTCCCCGTGTCCATCTAACACTATGTAAAAACTCAATGCATATAAAAGGCACGAAAATTTAGAATTCATTACCTATCATTGCCAAAGAAACCCTGCCTGTACCCCAATTCAAAACGATGCTAAAAAACCACCACCTCACCCAAACCTAAATGCTCAATATCAAACATTCCCAACAAAGTAGAAAAATCACTTAAATGTAAAAACCTGATTAATCACTTAAATGTAAAAACCTGTAATGAATAATACATACTAAGCTAACTGTTTCTATAACATTTACATTATAATGACCACGTAAACTGTAACTGCAATGCAATTAATTGTTTTAAATTGTTATCTCACTCAATTAGTTGCATTGCTACAATTAATTGATATGTTCAACTTATATTCAAACTTTATAACTTAGATACACAATTAGTATACTTATTTTATAAATTATCAACTATAATTTTTTACCATGTAGTCTACAATTAAATAGTCCTAAGAATGCCCGCAATGCACGGCATATTAGGGGCTTTTGGCATGTACATCTCATTAATACCTATGTATCATGTCTACCCAACTATGTATCATTGTACCATGTCTAAATAAAGTATTATTATTATTATTATTATTATTATTATTATTATTATTATTATTATTATTATTAATGCAAAGTTTTCCCTATGAAATGAATCACTAATACACAAACCCCAATAAAAGAGCTGGGCAAAAAAAAAGGTAGTATTATCATACACAGGTCCAGTACTGCATAGTTTTAATGCATGTAAGTGATATAGACTTAAGCCTGAATCATGTTGGTCTAGTTATCAGATGTCATTCAGAGTAAACATTTAATTTGAAAACACTTTATTGAAGTATTTACTGTATATGTTGTTTATTTAATCAGCAATGTTAATTTGAAGAGACAGTAATACAAAGCAGTACTGACAACTTTAGCTATAACATTTTCTGAGTGGTAGAAATATTGTGGAGACAAGAAATATGTGTATGAATGTTAATTGGAATCTGGTTAGGCAGACTGCATTATTTATATAGTACGTAAATGCTCTTTCAACGGCAAAACAGGTTGTACAAATTTTCATTGCTATTGAAATACTAAATGCAACAAAAATTCAGTGTGATAAACATTTGTTATGTGCCACAAACTCTGAATCAGCATAGTATTAAGTTACTGTGCATACAAAATCTTGGAAGTCTGTGTCGTGGTGTCCCATGGCCTGGTAAGTAATGCTCTAGCCTCACCCCATCCGTAGTTCGATTCCCAGTCATGTGGCAACAATGGGTATGTTTCCTTACACCTGCTGTCCCCGTTCACCTAGCAAGCAAGTAGGAACCTGGGTGTTAGTTGACTGGTATGGGTAGCATCCTGGGGGACAAGATTGAAGGACCCCCACTGAAAATAAGACAGACAGTCCTCAATGATACACTGACTTTCTTGGGTTATCCTGGGTGGCAAACTCTCCGGGGTTAAAAATACAAACAAAATCTTATCTTTTACTTTTTCCCTCTGACTGAAGTTTGGCCTAAGGTTCGATTGTTTAGAGGCACTGCTCCTTCCCTTCCTGCACTGCCACTCACACACCCTACACTTGTATTCTGGAAGTGTTCAATGTGTGGCACTGTGTTTTTCAAGTGATTCTGAATCTTTTCTTTGCCACATGTCTAGATATTAGCCTTGGCACCCATGAGCAATACTAGTGATGCTAGAATTTGTAACTACATAGTAAGCTCTAAACCAGTAATGGTCATACAACACCCGGGAGAATAGGAAGCATTCAGATTCAATCCAAGGAAGGGGAGGGCAGGTCCAATTCCTTGGATCAAGAGCCCCCTAACTGGCATCAAGAAACTTCCTTTAATCAGATGATGTTGGAGGCGCCACCAACAATAATCATGAATATCTAATTACTTGTGTCTGGTTTGTTATATTTCATAGTTATGTTATTATTATTCTATGTATTTTCTAAAGCAGAGAAATTATTATAATCAAAACTAAGTGCTAAACCAGCAGGGTCATACAGCACCGTAAAGCAGAAAAATATATTAACGGGGAGAATGCTAAACCCTTAAGGGTCATGTAGCGCCTGAGGAAATAAGAAGCAATCAGGTTCAATCTAAGGGGAGAGCAGATCCAATTCTTTGGATCAAAAGTCCTCATGGATAGTTGTGTTCCCTAAGCAGGTAGTTTATTATACACTGGTAGTTCAGTGATAGTACAATAATCAACATTAGTCACAATACGTTTCTCACTACACAATGAATATCACTACAAATATTAGTCATTTCATATTTTTCAATTACTCCATATAGTTAAAGTACACACTACAGTATTGAGTACTCTCAAAATAAATATTTGATATTACCACTAAACAACACTGGTCCTAGAGAAGCCTCAGCTGAGCCCCATCTTGTTGTTGTTGTTGTTAAGGCTCAATGCCACCTTAAACACTGCAAATACAAACAATTTCTTTCTTTTCTGCAGGATACACGCAAACATAAAGTTAAAAGATTTATTTCTTTGTAAAGGTTACAATGTGTAATTACAATTTTGGTTTGTTAAGTACAAAGAAAGTCACTATCATGCTGGGGTATTTGTGGCAGACTGATCCTAGTACATAATAACTACTTAAAACTAGACAATAGTGGTGAACTAATGCGAGGTAGTCAAGGTGGAGGTTTATAGGAATAATAATCTTACAGTTGCACATAATAAAAACAATATTACAATTAATGGTATGACCCTTGTAGGTTTAGCGACAGAAAGGGAGGAGAATGATTTTTTATTTTTCTAACTAACACACATGTAAATGTAAATAACTCTTTTTACCTTATTCCTAGTATACATATATCCTTTATAATATAATAACATATATCTCCCACAATGTATAATATTAAGGTACTAAAAGGACCCCAATGGAAATAAGTCACTGTCTGACTTTTTTGGATTATCCTGGAGGGTTCTCTACACATATGCTGCGATGTATGATAATCTATGTAAATGTATTTGTGTATACCTGAATGAACTTACTTACTTACTAAGCAGTAATAATTCATGGATTGGCAGATGTTTAGAAGACTAGAGGTAATGTACTTTGTCATAAAATATTGTTATGCACAAAAGAAAACCACTAGCATGCGATGCATTTCTGGCAGACTGATCCTAATGCTTCAACACTACTTAAGAACTAGACATGAAGTCCAGCTTGGCTGCTGTACAGGAAACAAGTAGTGACCAAAGCTGAACATAGGTATTGGTAATTACAATGTAAATTGAGTGCAAGGAGAGCCACTGACATGCCATGGCATTAGAGGCAGCTTAATCTAGTAACTTAAAGACTATGTACTTAATATTAGAGAAATTTATTGAGTTTATTCTAGTTAAAAATTGTTTTCAAAATTACAATATGATGAAATTTTACTGTTTAAATTATTATATGATGATATTAGATTGTTACAGGTGTTTAGATTCTCGAATGGTAATATGGAATTGAGATTATCTTAAGGAAAATAACATTGAGCATTTTTGACATTAACTTATAATATGAGTATTTAGTTTTGGGTGAGTAGGGGGTAACATAATAGTAACATATTATTAAAAATTGAGATTATCGTATAGGAAAGTAATAATGAGCATTTTTCAAAGTAGTTTATAGTATGATCATTTAGTTTTGGGTGAGTAGGTGGTTTTTGAGTTGAGTCTTAAATTGATTTTCAGACAAGATTATCTTAATATTTACTGGTAATGAATTCCAGATTCTGGGGCCCTTTATGTGCATAGAATTTTTACATAGGTTGATATGAACACGGGGTATATCAAAAAGTGATCTGTGTCTTGTGTTGTGGTCATGGGTCCTATTAAAGTTGGTGAAGAGAATTTTGAGCGGAGGGTTTATATTAGAGTGTAAAGTTTTATATATGTAGTAGGCACAAGAGTAAGTATGAATGTTCTTTACGGTGAGTAGTTTTAGACTTTTGAATATTGGTGGAGTATGCTGTGGAGTATCCTTTGTAAACAGAAAAAGTAAATTTATTTAGAAACAGGTACACAGAAGTACAATTATCATACATAGTGTAAATTACCTAGGATAACCCGAAAAAAAGTCAGTTATTTATTTCCATTGGGGTCCTTGCCAGCTCGTGGCCTGATAGGCAAAGCTCTCGTTTCACACGCTGAGGGTCCGGATTCGATTCCCGGCGAGTGTGGAAACACTGGGCGTGTTTCCTTACACCTGTTGTCCATGTTCACCCATTAAAAAAAATTATCAGTAAAATGGGTACCTGGATGTCAGTCGACTGGTGTGGGTCGCATCCTGGGACCAAATTGACTTAATTTGCCTGAAATGCTCAACATAACAAGCGGCTTTCTATATAGTAGTATGTCATTGATGTCATCTATGGTCTGTATACCTTGTACATGTACTTGTAGAAATAAAGATATTATTATTATTATTATTATTATTATTAGTAGTAGTAGTAGTAGTAGTACTATGACTCACGAAATCGTAATGACACGATTGCAAACAAACCATACCACGCGACGGTCTGGAGAGTTTTGAGACTCTCTGACTGCGGGTTCGAACCCCACCCGTCGTATGGTTATAATAATAATAATAATAATAATAATAATAATACTTTATTGTGACATGGTACAATGATACATGGTAGACAAGATATATTTCTTAATGAGATGTACATGCCAAAAGCCCCTAATATGCTGTGCATTGCGGACATTCTTAAGACTACTTTATTCTAGACTACATGGTAAAAAGTTATTGTTGACAATTTATAAAATAAGTATAATTGCATATCTAAGTTATAAAGTTTGAATATAAGTTGAACATATCAATTAATTGCAGCAATGCAACTAATTGAGTGAGATAACAATTTAAAACAATTAGTTGCATTGCAGTTACAGTTTACGTGGTCATTATAATGTAAATGTTAGATAATAGTTAGCTTAGTATGTATTATTCATAACAGGTTTTTACATTTAAGTGATTAGTCAGGTTTTTACATTAAGTGATTATTCTACTTTGTTGAGAATGTTTGATATTGAGCATTTAGCTTTGGGTGAGAAGGTGATTTTTTAGCATCGTTTTGAATTGGGGTACAGGCAGGGTTTCTTTGGCAATGACAGGTAATGAATTCCAAATTTTCGTGCCTTTTATATGCATTGAGTTTTTACATAGTGTTAGATGGACACGGGGAACATCGAGGAGTGATCTGTGTCTAGTGTTATGGTCATGTGTCCTGTTAAAATTGGTAAGGAGAAGTTTGAGTGGTGGGTTAATATTTGCATAGAGTGTTCTATGTATGTAATTTTCACAGTAAAAAGTATGGATGTCTTGTATGGTGAGTAAGTTTAGGTTTTTGAATATTGGTGGAGTATGTTGTCTGGAGTGTGAATGTGTTATCATTCTAACTGCTGCCTTTTGTTGTGTTATTAGTGGTCTGAGATGAGTTATTGATGTAGAGCCCCATGCGCAGATTCCATAGGTGAGGTAGGGGTAAATGAGTGAGTGATATAGGGTAAGGAGAGCTGGTTGTGGAACATAGTACCGTATCTTGGATAGTATTCCCACGGTCTTTGAGACTTTCTTGGAAATTTGTTGTATATGTGTCTGAAATTTGAGGCCACTGTCAAGATGGATTCCTAAGAATTTTCCCTCTGTGAGTTTTGCGATAGGGGACCCGTTTATCATTATGTTAAGTGGTGCGTTTGTAGCTCTGTTCCCAAACTGGATAAAATAGGTTTTATCAATATTGAGAGTAAGTTTGTTGGTCATCATCCAGGTAGATATTTTCTGCAATTCAGTATTTGCAGTGTTGGCTAGTATGTCTGGGCTAGGGTGCGAGATAACGTATGTAGTGTCATCTGCAAAAAGTATGGGTTTGAGTAGTTGAGATGCATTTGGTAGGTCGTTAATGTAAATGAGAAAGAGTAGTGGGCCAAGAACACTTCCCTGTGGGACACCTACGGTAATAGTTTGCGCGGTGGAGCTAGCTCCATTTGTGTACACATATTGGTTTCTGTTGCTTAGGTATGATTTTAGGTAGTTGAGGGAGTGTCCTCTTATACCATAGTGTGATAATTTTAGGTGTAACAGATCATTGTCAACTGTATCAAAAGTTTGGTAAGTAAGTAAGTTTATTCAGGTATACACAAATACATTTACATTTGAGGAGAATCACATCGGATGAAGACCAAGCAAGACTTCAAAGTGACCTGGACAAGTTTGACATCTGGTCTAGCAACTGGCTTCTCGAATTTAACCCCACCAAATGCAAAGTCATGAAGATCGGAGAAGGGCAAAGAAGACCGCTGACAGAGTACAGGCTAGGTGGACAAAGGCTACAAACCTCATCAAAGGAGAAAGACCTTGGGGTGAGTATAACACCAAGCACGTCTCCGGAAGCACACATCAACCAGATAACCGCGGCAGCATATGGGCGACTGGCAAACCTAAGATTAGCGTTCCGTTACCTTAACAAGGAATCGTTCAAGACACTGTATACCGTATACGTCAGGCCCATACTAGAGTATGCAGCACCAGTCTGGAACCCACACCTGGTCAAGCACGTCAAGAAATTAGAGAAAGTGCAAAGGTTTGCGACAAGGCTAGTTCCACAACTCAGGGGACTGCCTTATGAAGAAAGGTTGAGGGAAATAGGACTAACAACACTGGAGGACAGAAGGGTTAGAGGAGACATGATAACGACATACAAAATACTGCGGGGAATCGACAAGGTAAATAGTGACAGGATGTTCCAGAGAGGAAACACAGAAACAAGGGGACACAACTGGAAGCTGAAGACTCAGATGAGTCAGAGGGATGTTAGGAAGCAATTCTTCAGCCATAGAGTAGTTAGGAAGTGGAATAGTTTAGCGAACGATATAGTGGAGGCGGGAACCATACATAGTTTTAAGACAAGGTATGATAAAGCTCACGGAGCAGGGAGAGCAGAGACCCAGTAGCGGACAGTGCAGAGGCGGGGCCAGGAGCTGAGTATCGACCCCTGCAACCACAATTAGGTGAGTACATTATCATACATAGCAGCATATGTGTAGAGAACCTAGGATAACCCAAAAAAGTCAGACAGTGACTTATTTCCATTGGGGTCCTTTTTATACTTTTAATATTTTACATTCTAGAATATATATGTTATTATATTATAAAGGATATATGTATACTAGGAATAAGGTAAAAAGAGTTATTTACATATACTACTATTACATCGGGAAGCCGGGTTCGATACTGCGGAAGCTGTCAGTGGTCTTATAAACCCAACAAACAAATTTCGTGCCGTCTGAGCTGCTAAGTAAGAAAGTGTCTTATTATTATAACCATGGGGAGCGCTAAACCCGTAGGGATTATGCAGCGCCTGTGAGAGGAGGGGATGGAAGGTATTCAGGCTTAATTCAGGAAACTGGAGCACAGATCCAATTCCCTAGATCAATAGCCCCTCACCAGCGTAAAAGAACCTCCCTTGAGGGAAGTGTATGTTCAGTCTCAGCTCTGCCTGTGAACCAGAGTGTAAAACATCAATTACATAAGTCAGGCTGAGTCACTGTCAAGAAGGCACTGGACAAGCACCTAAAGTCAGTACCTGACCAGCCGGGCTGTGGTTCGTACGTTGGGTTGCGTGCGGCCAACAGTAACATACTGGTTGATCAGTCCCTGATCCACCATAATAATAATAGTTTATTTAGACATGGTACAATGATACATAGGTATATATGATGCATAGGTATAAATGAGGTGTACATGCCAAAAGCCCCTAATATGCTGTGCATTGCGGGCATTCTTAAGATTAAGTAATAGTAGACTACATGGTAAAAAAAATATGGTTGATAATTTATAAAATAAGTATAATTGTGTATCTAAGTTGTATAATTTGAATATAAGTTGAACATAATAATTTATTAATAGTAACAATGGAATTAATTGAGTGAGATAACAATTTAAAACAATTAGCTGCATTGCAATTACAGTTTATGTGGTCATTATAATGTAAATGTTATAGGAACAGTTAGCTTAGTATGTATTATTCATAACAGACCGGGCTGCGGAGACGTTGACCCCCGAAACCCTCTCCAGGTATACATGGACACAGACTCAGATGATTAATTAATCTGCATATTTCGACTCCCTACTTTGATTCTCTTCACCAGATATACAAAAGGATCCCACAAGGGGGTCGAAATATACAGATCAATTCTGCGCTGTATGACTCTTGTAGGTTTAGCGCTTCTTTTTCATTATAATAATATACAGATCAATCAATGTCCTGAGTTTGTCTCAACGTGCATCATTATTGAGCACCTTTGGTATATACTATATGTAATGTGAGAGGTTGACCTCACTACCACTCAGGTGTTGACCTCTCATCAGTCCCAACAAGTGTATTTACAGTGCAATTCTTTATTTAAAAATTATTGTACATACAAAACATACAGTAATCCGAAGGCTCGTTGGATGCACAGTATTTCAGTCAAAGATTAATGCAGTCCTAAAATCTATGTAGTTTTATTTTTAATGTACTCATTTTTAATGTTCTAATAATATAATTCATTTATTAAAGAATATAAATTTTAATTTAGTTATCAGTGAGTGAGTGGTACTATTTATGAAGTTACAATACATACAAAACAGTATAATGCAGGTTATCAGAAGAGCGTTTCAACAGACATGAATTATTATAAAGACTTAACAACAAATAAGTAAGTTTATTAAGGTACAAGTACACATAAGTACAATTATCATACATAGTAACATATGCAAAATAACCACAGTGAAAAAAATAGTGAAATTTCAAGCGCTTTCATGAGAAATCACGAAAGCTCTTGGAATTTCACTTTTTTCACTGTGGTTATTTGCATATTGTGATATTACCCGTTTACTGTGATCTTATTGCATAGTAACGTGTAAATTACATATGATAGCCCAGAAAAAATCAGACACAGTGACTTATTTCCATTAGGGTCCTTGAATTTATTAATAAAACAGCTGAAAGGGATTTGCAGCATATGATACAACATATACAGTGGTACCTCGGTTTTCGTCGATAATTCATTCCAGAATGCTGTTTGAGCACCATTACCGAACGAATTTGTTCCCATAAGGACAAATGTAAATTAGATTAGTCCATTTCAGACCCCCAAAAATACACTTACAAAAGCACTTACAATAATACACTTACATAATTGTTCGAGTTGGGAGCTGTACGAAAACCGAGGTACCACTGTATATTGTACATGGGAGTAGAAAAGAAAATAGAAACAATTATAGGAAGATGAGTAATTGATGGAATCAAGTAGGTATGAACAGTATCTTGTTGTCTTGCACTCTTTTTACCTGTATCTTTTAAGCAGTTGGCTGATAGGGAACTTCTGGAATGTTCAGGCAAAGTACTATTCCTGATTTTTAGGGCTTTTATACACAGTTTTTACACAGGATATCAAAGAGAATTTCTTGTCTTGTATTATACCTACAAGTTCTGTTGCAGCTATCAATGAAGAGTTTCAGAGCAGATTTTATTTGAATTATTGCCCCCTTTCATATAGTAATATGCCCGTTTAATGAATATTATGTATATTGAGCAAATTTAAACTTGAAAGAATGGG
Organism: Cherax destructor; assembly: GCA_009830355.1. Taxonomy (NCBI): domain Eukaryota; kingdom Metazoa; phylum Arthropoda; class Malacostraca; order Decapoda; family Parastacidae; genus Cherax; species Cherax destructor. The sequence continues at coordinate 11 of WNWK01005541.1, read as the reverse complement.
GAAATATTGTC